>WEKY01040174.1:272-55628 GCA_013390045.1 Picathartes gymnocephalus | reverse complement strand
GTCTTACATGTCCCCCCCTGTTCCGCCCCCTCGAAATATTGATTGTTTCAAGTGTTTCTGACTTGGCCACAAACATCTGGAAGGTATGAATGTACCGGATTTGTTTCCAGCCACAAAACAGCCCCAAATCCCAAACCCTCCAATTCTGGCGAGGCTGTGGCAAACGCCAGGAATGCGCCTTTGCAGAATACAATCATTTTTAAGAATTTGGGTTAAAGTACGAATGTGCTGTAGTTGCAAAATACAACTTCACCCCGTCCTGGAAGACACTGAGTCAAGCAGAAATTGATATTCACACACGATTAGGCTGAACTGAAGTAAATATGCGGGTCCGACCTGCCTAACGTGAGTCAGCATGAACAACTTTTAGTCACACCGGGTTTTATAAAGCATTAACCCTTAAACAGGCACTTGGACCAAGCCCTCTAGTTCCTGCACCTCTGCGCTAAGCTCCAGCTGGTCCCTAACCAAGAGACTTCCTGCATTCCTCTGGGATCCCTCCCAGATTAAAAATAAAGTAGTGCTGCCTTGAGAGAACTTTAATTTGGGTCGGATCTAACTGATTCAGTTCACATCATGTTGTACAAAAATGACCCACTCTAAAATTTCCATTGAAAAAGAGCTATTCAGAAATAACTAAGTGTTGTGATGAAGTTTCCAATGCTACAGCAGGAAAACACGGAAGTAAAAGTGGATTTAGGGATTTCAGCATGCTACATAAGGGTTTGTCCACACTGAAAAGTGACACAATAAAATTACAACTGCACTGTAAAAGCTGCAGAGTTTAACTTCTAAGGTAGAACATCTTCTGAAATCACAGCACGTTAACCCAAGCTCTTAGAAAAAAGAAAATCCAAAATCTTAAACTTAAGAAATCCTAACATTTTCATCTGCTGTCCCTGCCCATGGCAGGCGGGTTGGAATTAGAGGTTCCTTCCAACCCAAACCATTCTATGATTCTTTGAAATTACATTCCCTTTAAAAGAATTTTCAATTCCAATTTTCACTCCTGCCTTTTCCCCACGTTTACAAGACCAAAAGAATGTACGTAGACACCTAACTCCATAAATCGTCAAGTGCAAATTGGATTAGTGATGCCATTTTGCCTTTAACACAAACAAAATATGATCTCCTTTTAATATAAGCTGTAGTAGCATCATGGACCCAGGCAAACATCAGAGTATCATGATAAGTATCTGATCAAATGTATATTTTTTTTTTTTCTAGTACTAAAATAGGAAAATAATGTATTAAGAAGATGCCATAGAGCACAGCTCTTAGAGGACAGGAGGAGAACAGAGCCTGTGACTTTCCTGTCCCCGTCAGCCATATCAAACCCTGTTAGTCCTCACCCAGCTGCAAATGAAAATATCTGAGGGCAATCTCTGCCAGACATCTATAAACTTGACCTTCTCTCTTTATGGGCCTGACAAAGCTTCCTTTTTTTTTTCCACTTTTTCAAAAACAAAAGTAGCCTTATGTCAGCAAAATACTCAGCTGACCTTCAAGCAGAGAGGCCTTAAAATATAATGTGTTATTAATATTCTACTTAAGAAAATATTTCAGGATGCTCAGGAATTGTAGCCAAGGTTTATACAGCCATTCAGGATGCTCAGTGAAAGGAACAGAAGAGTTGTGAAAGCCAGAGGAAGTATTTTTTCCCTGAGGGGAAAAAAATCCTGAATATCCATAAGTATTTAAACTTGAGTGCAGTGAATACATTAATTCAAACGTACACTGGTTAAAACTGAATTTAGCACACCATTAGGAAGGGATATATTTTTAGTCCTTGCTATGCACTCTCTGTGTGTATTAAGCCCAAAAAATTAAATGTGTGCAGAGAGGATGGCTGCAGTTGGAAGCTCATCTGCAGTTACCTGCAGCCTGGCTGGGGGCTCTTAGAGGTGCCCTTTGCTGGTTATTTCAGCTCAGGTTGTCACTAACCTTGCTCTTCCCAAGCCAGACATGTTTGACACAAAGATATTCCAAAAAGAACATGTGTTCCTTTTCCTTTCTCTGCCCTGACTGGCCCTTTGTGCCAGCTGCCTTGGAAAGGCAACAGTCCTGTGGTGCAGGAGACTGGACAGAGCTCCAGCATGAAGGCTGAACAGGCAAACTCCCGCTCCTTGTGCCAGCACTCTTCCTGAGAGAGTGTTTCACTCCAAGGTACAGAGAAACAGCAACAATAATGGTAAGTGAGGTCTTGGGAAGAGAGTTTATAGAAAAAAATAGATTCAAGTGCTAATGCTCCTATGGTAACCTTAAAACTGCTTTTCTAACCCTTAGGTCAGTCTTGAAAAGGTAATTCTTCCTAGCTGGAGACCATGTGTTTCTCTTACCTGTGACTCACAGCTGTCACTAACAAGGAAGGATGCAATTTGGGATGTGCAATTCCATGCTCTTCCTAGTCACGCCCGAGGCCAGGGAACTTTGCCTAAGGAACAGCTTTGTGAACTGCTATTTTTAGCTGAACTGTTGCAACTAGAGGAAGAACGAAGCAGGCTTTGGCCTACACACAGAGTCAATATTCTACATATTTCCAAGAAATTCCAGTAACTGTGCATTTCCTTTCACCTCAGTTCATTTCTTCACGCCCCTGTCCTCACTGTACCTTCCTCACAGGGGAAGGAAAAGGCAGGACATCCCTGCATTCTGCATCCTAGGTGGATGCTGCACTTTTGCCAGGCACTCATCAATGAAAACAGCAAACTAAAACATGAATAGAAGTCTGGTGAGTCACAAGCTTTACATCATTCCCTTTTGCCTCCTTTGGTGGACTCTGGTAATTAATTTACAGATGTGCTGCTTGGGAATGCTCAGATTCCACCCGTGGCTTATTCCCTGCTTTATGATGACATAAACAGAGCTTTGCTCTTAACTTATTCTATATTTAACATAGACTTTCCTCAACTCCCTGCCGTATTTCATAGGCAAAGGTCCAGATTCTGATCTCAGCTGCCTGCACTGATGCAAATGTGCAGTAACTCAACTGATGCCAATAAAGTCATTCTGGAAATTTGGGACGTGACCTTAGATATCCCTCTTGAGTAAATTCCCTGTAATCACTGAAACAACACAACTGTGGAGCTGGTGGTGGCCTTCCTTGAGGAGTCTCCCATTTCCCAGTTACATAAGGTTTATGGTCCCAAGTGAAACAGAACCAAGTCTTTAAATTCCTGTAGTCCTACTGAAATGGCTGCTTCTGGAAACTGGTGTGCTTCTGTAGGAAAAGGGGACATTTCAGTAGCAGATGCCAGGAGAAGTCACAAAATCACAGAATGGCTTGATCTGAAAGGGACCTTAAAGACCACCTAGTTCCAGCTCCCTGCCATGGGCAGGGACACCTTCCACTAGGCCAGGTCACAGTTCTCTGGCTGCCACAGAGTAAGGGGTGTGGACACTTTTCTGGCTTTACTGAGTCTCTGCAGAGCCAAATATTCTGAGGAGGTTACAGCACACATTTAGAGGCTGCCACAGCCGTCAACATGTTAGTGCTTTGAAGCTTTGGCATGTTGGCTAAATCTCTTTCTCAACTACAATCTCCAGCACGGTTTCCTTGCTGCTAACAGTACAGAGGGAACAGTCTCATCTGTTCCTAAAACGTGGGGTTTTACACAAAGGTCACCTGTCTTGTTTAAAACTGCACTCTAGTGCATTTAGAAAGGCCAGAGCAAGAGAAGTGAGGCAAGGCATGAGCTTATACTGTAACATAAATCTAGGAAGTTTAAACAGGATGGAAGATTTATTATCTTTTCAAAATTACTAAAGTTTTACAATGGAAGAAAAATCTTTCTCTCTGTCCAGAACAAAACTTTCCTAGTTTAGGAGGGATACAGCACAGACTGTGTTCTACTAACCCCCTGGCATTCACACAACAGGACATTTTTATCCCATGCAACAATAAAGCTGAAAATACAGACTGGTCAAAAGGGTACAACTATAGCAAAACATAATTCTAAGTATTTCTTTTGGTCCTGTGAAGGATTTGATTTCAAGGTTATGGGTGCACAGCTGACAAAAGGCTGTGCCTTTCCAATGCAAGCTTTAAGGGAGAGGGATGCTTTAATCTGGGAATGGTGCTTGTCCTTAGAAGGAAGAATGCTAATGAAGTGTTTATAAGGCTCGGGATGTTTTAAATAGTTGTTAAATACTAGAAATGGCATTTAGATTATGCACTGCTACACACCAAATAAAAGCTTCATGCATACAGAAGTTTACAGACTGCAGTATCAGAGATTACTTTGGTAATAAATTCTAATTTCACCTTATCATAATTCAGGTAAAAACCAAATAAACAAACAAATCCAAAACAGAAAACCCAACAATCACAACCCCCAAACACCCAGTCTTTACCTCCACAAAAAAAAACCCCAGAACAACCCAAACCCACCCCAACACTTCACTCGTCTTTTGCCTGGGCCACTTCATTCAGTTTGTTTCTAGTTCAGAATTATTAACTGCTAGAATGTCATTGCTGCAGAGAAGTGTTAGGTAATGGATCATAAATGTCATCTCTGTGGCTCAGTAATCCAAGCTACTCACAAACCAAACAGGAGGACTAAACTCAAAAGCAGAAGTAACCAGTGAAATCAGAGAAACACCAACTTGCATTCCTCCTGCACACACTGGAAAAAGCAATAAAGCTTGATCCGGCATATTCCTTATCTGCCAGGAGCCGTAACAAATGCCTCTTGTCTGGGAAATGGGTCCTTTCCAGCACCCAGCAGGTTGGGGATTTCCTGAGTTTATTGTGTCACAATCAATAACTGGGAGGGAAATGATATGGTTTTCTATTGAACCTGTTCCTATTTTTGATCTCATAGCCAGTTTGGCTAATGCATTGTGAGAAATACTGCCTTTGGTTTGCCTTTAACCTACTAGTACATTTGATTTTTGCAACTGCATACTTGCTTTCTTTACTGTGAGTTTAACAGTGAGATTTTCAAAGCAGTCACAGCAGCTCTTAGGAAAGACACTAAGAATTAGATTTAGTTGTAGATTTTAGAGCTGGAAGAACCCACCATTACCATCTGTGTAGCAGCTCATGTCATAGACACTACAGAACTTCCCTGAAATAATGCTCGTATAAACATGTGAGCAAATGTTTTAGAAATTAACCCAGACTTAATTAAAAAGTTGTGATTATAGACCCGATTCACAATTCCAGTTGTTAACCAAAATCACTGAAATGTTTGTATTTTATTTCTAGTCTGAATTTGGTACTGTCTAGTCCATGAGTGCAACTACTTGCATTCCTCACCCAATCCTAAACACTCTGCTTATACACATAACCCAAACACGCATTGAGAGATAGATTATGATAAAAGAGATTAAAAAAAAAAAAAAAAAAGAACCACAAGGCTTTTAAGGAGAAATGTGCTATAAATCTCTTTTTTGATATTTAAATCAAGCAATACTTCATGCAAGTTTGGTAAATTACCTAAGTATGTGTGAACACAATGTATTTCAAAAGAAATGCTATTTATTATGAATATGAGAATGTATGTTGTCTGGGGGGTGAATTTCCTCACTTTATTATTTCCATTCTTATGAATGAGGCTCTATCGCCCCTTAGAAAGGTCTTTGGTAGAAATGACCTCTTCATCTACAGATAAGATAAACTTCATTAAAGCTGCTGTGCAGATACAGCCTTGTGAACCCCCAATTTACAGCCTGCTGGAAAGAGACTCCTCGATGGACAGGAGCTGCTGTCTAATAAAGCTCTTGTCTTACACTCTGCTGCCAAGCCCATTCTTGTTGTGGATAATGGCGGCACGTACCTTTTTCTGTTGCAGGCACTTTTTTCTAGAATCTAGGATGAAATCATCAATTCTTCCAAAATTAACAGAGCAGCTACACATGAAGATGACAATTAACCAATTTTACATTCTTTAAAAAGTGCCTTGCTACACTAAAATCACTTAGAGTGTTCAGCAAAACTACTGTCTACTTTGTGTCATAAAGCACCAGGTAAAGGGATAACTAACCTGGCAAAAAATAAGTGTTGCTTAGGAACCAAGAGGTAAGGAGGAAGAAGAATGTGTTTATCAAATTCTACTGCAAAAGCTGGCCAGAATGGAATTCAGCAGCACACTGAATCACAGAAGTGTAAAATGTAGGCAGCAGCATGTTCTGAACACCAGAGCAACCAAAACCTGCTGATTAAGGTCAATTAGTAATTAAAAACCATAAAACCTCTCTGATTCCACAGAGGGTGACAAATCGCAGCCGAAACATTGTATAGGAGTGTGTTATGCAAATCAGAGCCTCAGGGCACTGTTGCAGCGTAAGTAATAACAAGGAGCCGAAATTCTGCAGGTAGAGCGTTTCTCTCACTTCCTCCGGGAATGTGCGAGCATTCTGAAAGTCAGCAGCTCCATACATTAGATGGGATTTCAGCTGGGCCTGGATGAATGCCAGGATTTCTGAAAACATACCATGCCCCGCCTGCCCAAAATGAATATGTAATGAATTAAGAAATTTCTGAGAATCCTTTCCAGCGTTCTGCTCTGGTGACATCACACAAATGGCTGCATGGATTAACAGCCACAGCACCGTCCTGGGCTTGTGGATAAAGCCCCACCGATTCCCTCTTCCGAATTCCTGTCAGGCATGTTCAATGGCTTGGATCAGGCTGTCTTTTCAATTACACACAAACCTTGTGAAACATCTCCACCAGTAACCAAAACAGCGTGGGCAACGAGGAAACTCAAATCTTCTTTTAAAGATCACCTAAATAAACCTTTGCTCTCCTGTAACAATAAAGCAACAACACACTCTGTTATCCTGCCTCAGCACCCATCAGTTCTTATCTGTTCTCAGAATTCCACATTCCTCCATCCGTTTTCCAAGCACAAGGCTCAGCTCCTGCGAGAGGCCTTTAGACAGACAGAGCTGTGCAATAAAACCAAGCTGCTCTCCCGGGTGGGTTTGTGTTTCCTTCCCCACGCTGAAATGAAAACCTCCTGTCTCCTCGCCTTCCCGTTCGGGATGAATAACCCGTGCAGGTCCTGCGCTGCCAGCTCTGGACTACTGACAGTATCATTAAGCTCAGCTCCACCAGGGACAGATCTCTTCAGGCACTGAACAGTAATACTTTTATGCTGCCTTAGGAGTTTTGCGGCGTTGCACGTTGCATCAGGAAGCAAATCCTTCTCGCAGTGCAGGAAAAGGCACGGGCAGAGCATTCAAAGAACACGTTGTTAGAGGTCCCTCTGTGTTTCTAGAGAGCAAACGCTGCCTTTTCTTCTGGAAGTGCTCAAGGCAGAACAGGCTGCTCCTCTTTCTTTGCTGCTTGCTAGGAGTTTCCAATAAATCTCTGCGCTGTGCCACAGGCTGCAGGCATGAAATGTTGTGTGAATATCCTGTGCGAGCAGGTGTAGGGGTACTGACAGCTCCAGCTACCTTTCCAAACCCCATCCTGGAAAAAAAACAACTTCCTGTGCAGTGTGCAACTAAAGGCTCACCATTGCACAATACCTACAGGTAGGAGGAACACGTTTTAACTAAGGAGTGGTTGAAGTAAGATCCATTGATGCCCGTGGAACATCATGGACATGTAGCTGTGGAGCTCTAATGAGCTATGGAATGCTCTTGGAATGACATGAGCTTCTGTAGCATCATGATTCTGCAGTTGCTACAATAATTGCCCCGGCTTAGAGGAAGTTTTACTACTTTAGTTTCCTCTGTTCTCCAGTGCCAGGCCTTATAAATGCTATGAAATAGAAACTATCACCACGTTCAGCAGTAGAAAAACCAAACCAAACCAAACCAATCCAAAAACAAACAAACAAACAAAAAACAACAACCCCCCAAACAAACAAAACCAAAAACCAAAACCAGAGGAAAAAGCCCTGAGAAACTAATTTCCTCAACTGAGTATCAGCACTTTCTGTATCAGCCTATGAAAGCCTTGAGTTATTTGATCCTCAGGTTACATTTCTTCCCTGAAAATGGAGTTTAAGTGCATGTATTTGGCCAAATCTACTCTTAAAGCTGAAATAATTTGCAGCTGCTGGTAGGTCAATACTTTTTTATACACATGTATGATGGATAAAACAATAGTTGTTTCTGTTAATTTTTGATGCTCTTTATATCACAGGTTCTTTCACCCACAGAACCATAAACCCTCAGAATTCTGGACACAGTAACAACATGTATGGTCTAAACTTTCACTGCTTCAATCATCATAAAATAAAAACCTAAACTGTACTTTGTGCAATAGGACTGTGTGAAATACAAGAATCGAGAAGGAATGTGCTGCCCTTTTTTCTGACATGCAGCAGTGATTATTTATAAGTAAGCTCTGCCCATCTTTTGGTTTGGGTAAAGAGATATAAAATACAAGTTCTTTTTTTACTGTTATAGGAAATTTCTTCTAGTATTGCCTCTAAAGTAAACAATTATAAATGTATTCATGGGCATTCATAATATTGCCAAACCCTATGTCTTCAGATCATGGATCAGGCACCTAATTCTCATGAGATTTTAAAAAACGTTTTTAATATATTTTGGATCCCATATCTCTTCTGAATTCTGAGGTTTTCATGCATTTTCTTTCCATTTTTTAAGGGAAAAAAGCCAAAACACTCCCACATTTTTACCACAAATAATCTCAAGTCATGTTTCATTTGCCTCTCACACTCAGGTTCGAGCCCATAAGTAAGTTTTCAGATGGTGATAAAACTTTAAAGCCAGCAGCCCAGTAGCCGTATTATATGTATTTAGCTGTGTTTCAGCCTTATCAGAGGCAACATTCAAATGTTAGCCAACATTAGTGATAAAATGGACACACCTAATCGTGGAAGAAGTAGAAATGCTGTGTAATTCACTAAGTGACCTGTGACTGAGCTGAAAAAGGTAAACCATAAACATGTATTAATTGAACATAATTTATAGATTTTGATTTTACTAGCAGAATGCATAGATTAAAATTCATTCTTAAAGTTATTATTTGGATGCTTGAGCTCATCTGTAATAAACAGAGTCTGTGTAGAGGCAAACCACACAAGTTGCTTTCTGAAAATCAAAGGGGCCTATGTTTGCTTAATGCTGAGGCTGTCACTGATTAAAGATGGGCTTGGCAACTGTATAAATGGGGCTTGAGAAGGCAATTCCCTGCTATGGCAGAAACCTGGAGCCAAAAACCTAGGAGGTCTCTTCCAGAACGGCCTTGCTTGCAACTATCTCCAGTTTCTCTCTTGTCTGATTTCAACTGTCCTGATGAAGGCATTAATTTCCATTTTTTGCTTTACAGCAAATCATGCCCATCTCTGGTTACAGCAAAGCCCTCACAATTACTAGCAATACAGATCACATCCACAGTTCTGTTCCTAGATTGCTCATTTCAAATACACCAAACAAATATCCCATAGTCCTCATTCCAAGGATACAGTAACGTGGATATGCCTGGAGACACGCAACAGGAAACTTGGTTCCTTTCCATATTTTATGACTAATACTGTGGGTGTATTAACTCTCAAGTGGAAGGTATTGTGATGACCAGACTTTGATCCAGAGCCTTGATCCCAGTCTACTGTTTCCAATTCACAGCATAATAGTCAGAGAAAGAGTCCCTTGGGTAAAATTTTGGGGTTAAAAAGATTTAAGTATGTGAGGTTGGAACCAACTCACAGAAACAAGTAATATATGGTCGGTGGAGACTCTTATATCACTCAACATACATTGCTCAAGGTTTGCATATGGAACTCCAAGGATTCCCAAATTACAGGACTTTCTCTTCACCTGTTGCTTGCCACAGACCATTGAACCACAAAATTCCAATATATCACGCACAGAGAGCTGTAGGGGTGCGCAAGAAAATGCATTCTGAGCTAGCTGCAGCAATGTTAAAATGGACTAAACTCCTCGTGAGGTCACTTTTTAACCTGAAGTGCCGGGACCCCAAGTATTGGCTGCCACAAGTTCGCTTGGAGTCACTTCTATACCTTGCAAAGAGACACGAGTCACCAATGAGGCTCTGGGAACTCTGCAATTTACCCAACAGGACAAAGTGCCAATCCCAAAACAGCCTGGTGCAGGAAGCAGTGTGCTAGGGACAGGGAGTGCTTAGCTTTGCCTTGGAAGGGACCTTTAAAGGCTTGGTCTGGCAATAGCATAAAACCAATATCCCAAAACATTTTCCAGGTTGCAGCCACTTTTACACCTTAGGAAGAGCTCTGTCCTGATGCACAGGAAAAGCAATGAGGAGGCTTATTCTGGGGGCATCTCCCTTCAATCATCAACTAGAAAAAAGGCTTTCCCAGGGGGATTTCACTGAGACCATGGTTGTTCCACTGACTTTCATAACACTCAAGGGAGCCTCAGAGATCCAGATTACTTTGCATTTTGGAAAGCTCAGTGAGGGCATTACCACAGATTTAAGAAAACCAATATTTTGGTTTTGTATTTATGATCTTTTTTCCACTTTTTGTATTTTAAGTGTTGGTATTTAACGGTTTTTCTTTCTGCCCACTGTTCCCCTATAAGAGGGGTGAGCTATAAAACCAGTTCCAAACTGTAGATGGTTTTGTAATCAGATGAAGTTAAGGGCAGCAGCTAGGGACAGTAGCACTCAATAAAACTTTACTAGTTAAAGTAAAACTGGCACCAGTATTTTCTCTGTTAATATGATTAGCCCACTGGAAATTACTGCATGACACCCTGTGCTTCAAGCAATCTGTCTCCTTCCTCTGTTGTTGCACTGATCATAGAGATCTCCCTAAGGACATATTTATATGTTTTAGAAATTCTTCAGGAAGAAAATGTAATACAACGTTGATGCAAATTGCTGTAATACCACGTACTGAACCGATTTTAGGCTATTATGAATATTGCTGTTTCTATGGAAATTGAGCACCAGTTTATGGGTACAAAATCCAAATTCACACAGGCAAAACCCAAGCACAAACAGACACACACACGCGAACTTGCTGAACACTTTTGGAATCAGTCCAGGATGATTTATTTTCCAAGAGTAAATTTCCTCCGTGTATAATATTCACTAAACACTGTGAGCATTATGCACAACACTTTACCAGGATGAATTAACACCCTGGGAAGTTTTTAATGCCAGGATAGAAGAACGTCAGCCAAAAGGTAAAATTGGGGAGGAAAAATCCTGCCCATATTCCTGCTTTTAAGCCAGCCAATATCAATGTCTACTGATATTCCTCTTTGTAAAGAGAGGGAAAATAAAACAAGCGTGCATATACATTAGTGCTTCTCAGTAACAAATAAACAATTTGAAGTAAAAAACTAGGAAATCCACTTAAGCAAGGTCTAAGAACAGAACTGGAGTTTCCTGTCTCTAGAAGTGGAAGAAAAGCTCCACAGCAGGATTTGAGAACAGGCAAGTGTGAAGCTGGCTCCTTACTGAACTTGAACAATTTGATTTCTGGTTTTGCATTTCCCAAGCAGCCGCCGTATTTTATGTCCATAGCCCACATTTTATGCAGTTTATGACTGGGACACATCACACATCTATTACCTAGGATGACTAATTATTTGGGAATTACTACAGTGAGTAATGCCAGCAGAATTTGCTTTATTGCCTCAGCATAGCTAAGCTGGAAAATGCCTTATGGATATATCTAATTCCATGAAGACAAACAACTTTATAGCTATCATTAACACAAGCTGTAAATGCTAAACATGCAATTCTGTAGGAATTCTTAGAGGCATGGAAGAAACCCCTGACAGCCTATCTGGAATGTAACCCACCCATGCAACCTCTCTGCTGTCCCATCTACAGAGAGGGAAGCAGAAACACTGCAGCAATCAGCAAACACAGTTGTGATTTGCAGAAACATGGGGAGTTCATGTAATTTGGTACAGATGTAAGCCCGGGGTAAGTCTGTCAGCATAATCAGGATTTTCACAGTATGTGCGTGCTGCCTCCAGGCATTTGGAAACACCTTCTCCCTGCTGGCTCCTCACAGTACCTGGGAGTGGAATGAAACCAGAGCTGTGTTCTGCACCATCTGCTTTACCCCACACTGACTGTGGCCCTGATCCTGCACACGCTGCCATTCACATTCAAAATTCCTATCATAAACAGCCCCGCTGCTCACGTGAGGCAAGCACAACACACGCACGGTTTTTGGCAGAAGAGGAAATCATGCCTCTTTAGAAGCACCACAGAATTGCTGATGGGTTAAGAATGGGTCCACCAGTGTCATTTCACCATACAGAAAAACATGAGGTAAAAACAAATTGCAGAATCTGTTTCAATCACCAAAATTAATGCCAGCCACAATGCAGAATATCACTAAGTAATAAAGGTCTCTCAGAAAATGGTTTGATAAAAAGCAAAGCAAGTAATGGGCAAAAAGATCCAACTAGTAAGGATCCAACAGTGCTGCTGAATTATAACAGGCCAGGTCACACTTTCCTCTGCTTCTTTATGGATACAAAGTTGTAGAACACAATCAGAAGTAAATACTGGGTATCATCAGCCTTATCCTTAAAATTCTCTTTCCTGGCAGACCCAAACCCTTTCAGAGCATGATCTCCTTCCACTTTTCCAAACATGGTCATAGGCTTGGAGACCATATTTGGCAAAGGTGAGAAAGAAAGGAACGTAAAAAAAAGTGCAAAGGGAGTAGTTTATGAAGCAGGCACGTTTCTCCCCTTTTCCTCTACCCCTTTATAGTTTCTCCAGCCCATGCTACTGAAGGAAAGGATGTGATTGAATAAAGCTGGGCTGGGGCGTAGGGGTGCAGTTCTGAGCTCTGTACAGATGTCTCGTATGATGGAGAGCTAATAGGTACTACAACAGCACAAGGTACTAAGTGGCACCTTGTGAATAGTTTTGTTCCCACAGACACTGCTAAACAACCCCCTCCCCCATCCAAACATGTGGAAGGTTTAATGACCACACAAGGATCAATTATAAAGGTAAGGAAGTTTTGAGTTTATACAGTTTAATTTCTGGAAACAGTAAGAGCCTTTTAGTTGGCCAAATGAATTAGGAAATGAATATAGAATTGCAGAATTTGCTGAGCCTCTAGAGAAAAAATTAGTGGTCATGGTTGGTACTGCCATTTGTTAAAAACTGTTTGGGAATTCCTCTGGAAACACAAGGAATTGTTTTCCACGTTCAAGGGCAAGCCAAAGAAAGTGGAATAGACCAAATTCATCGATATCTAGCATTGCCTCCTCTGTGTCACACTTTTAATGCCATGTGAGACCCATGGGTTCAGTGATCCTCAAATCCTGAAGTTTATTATGGGTGTGCTGCAGCACAGGCATCCCTGGCCTAAAGGAGATTTTTTCCAGAGGGATCATCTCTTTTTTGATTAGAATTGCCCTAGTACTCTGACACAACCATAGTGTCATGGAATCGTTCTGAATCTACAAGGTACTTCCCAAGCAGTGTTTTCTGAACCCTCACTTCCATTTGGGAAACGGGGTCTTGGCCACTTAGGACCCGACTGCCCTTTCCTTTTAACAAATTTTCTAGGGATCACACTGCTTTTTTGAGGAATAAAAAAGGAAAAGAGAATGGGTGGTTCAGCCAGCCCCATTCTGTATGAAACTACAACTCAAATGAAAGTTTCAAAGCACACTTAAGGGAACAGACTGCTGGAAAGAGAGTCTGGAACAGAGACACTACAGTAATCATTTAATTTGTTATTTTCCCCATGAACCATGAGGAAGTTTGGACCTCTACCTGTTGATTCAGTATGAAAATTTTGGATGAATGGAAACTACTAAATAAATATATGACACAAAGTACATCCACGAAAACCACATGTGCTCTGTTATGGAAAACCTTATTAGGCTGAATATGTGAAGGCTTTTTGCAAAGCAGCCTTTGAGGAGTCCCTCCCTGGATTTCTTTCATTCCAGGCCACCTAAAATATGGGTGTGAGAAGTGCAGGGGTGAGAACACACATTAAGGTACCGTATGACTACACTGCTTTAACATGATCTGAAATTGCTAGGGAAACACGATGGTATTTTTTCCTAGGAACTGAGAAGAGAATTGACAGCAAGAAGAGAACCCAAAGGGCCGCTCTAGTTGCTTATCCAAATTGTTACAGTGCTTCAGAGGAATCTTTTATGCAACAAATGACAAGAATTTTCCATAGGCTGTTCTATCTCAGGAGAAAAGGAATGAACTTAGAAACCTTATTAAAAATAATCGAGATGCTATTATTTTTAAAATGTATGAATTAGGTTGTCGTTTCTTTCCTATGACAAAACAATTTCAAAACAAGATAGAGAAAACTCCACATAAATTCATTTTGTCAATGAAATACCAAAACCATTCTAGAAACGAAGCTCAACAACCTCCCAGAATAAGAATACATATACTTTAAGAAGGCGGGGGCAGGGGAAGATAAAAAATCTTTTAGCCCAATTACTTATTGAAGACCTTATTTAAGCTGAGGTCACTGTGATGCCTCTGATCCCTTTGCAGAAAGGATCTGGAGAGAACCAGTGCTTTCATGGTGAGGGCAAGTGACCCTTCCCTCCTCCTGTGCTCACTTCCCTTTTGTCCCCTGCCTTTCAATTACAGAGCAGCTTGACTGCCCGTGCAGAGGAGGGAGTGCAACCCAGGTAGCCCACGGCCAACATCACCTGCCCAGAAGACTAAGCTGGGCACACCCGTGTTTCCTTTTTGAGAATTACCTTTGATCACATGAAGTTAAACCTTGAATTACTTCATCTGTGCTTGTAACTGCCCCATGCCAACCTGAAGTCTTTGTGAAAAACACTGTCTTATCATCATCATTCTAGTACCTACCACCGAGGAACAATGGAAATGAGCCAGTAAATTCAAAGAAAACATTAAGTTGCTACACTAGGGCGAGTCTTGGCACATCCTAAGATAAAACAGAGAACAGTGTTTGTATTGTGGGCTGGTTTTTTTGAAAGGAACAATGACAGCTAAGTTCCATTACAGAACATGGTGCAAAACCTGCCCTGGTGAACTGGCATAATCCCATTTACTGCATGTGCAGAACCACAGAATATGCCGAGTTGGAAGGGACCCATCAGGATCATGGAGTCCAAATCTTGGCCTTGCACAGGACACCCCCAAGAATGACATCCTGTGCCTGAGCACCTTGCCCAAATGCTCCCTGAGCTCTGGCAGCCTTGGGGCTGTGGAGGCAATCCTTAATCCTTTTACAGTATGTGCACATTCCAACTGGGCAGGGAATCCTTAATCCTTCCACAATGCTACCATTGTGTTGGTTTTCCATTTATCTGCCAAAGCAACCTCCTTAAAAGCCCAGCACAGAGTTAAAAGAATCCCAAACCACAAAAACCAGAGAGACTTAAGTCTGCAGCGGGCACATGGGATCCTGCCATCTTCCAGGAGCACATCTCATGGCGGAAGGGCTCCTAGGAAGAGCCCGTAATTCCACGCCTCAGGCATTACGAGGCATCGCGGGCTGCTGCTCCTCAGACCGTGAGGGCCCTACGGCGCCGCCCTCCCGCGCTCCCAGGGGCGCCATGAGGCGCAGCCCCGAGGCCTAGGCCGCGGGCCGGGCCCGGCGGCTCCATCCGCCTCCATCCAGCTCGATCGTGCCCCGGCAGCGCCCGTCCCGGCCCCGCCAGGCCCCCACGACGTCCCCCGGAGCGGCATCGCCACAGCCCGGGCGGGGATCGCTCCCACTCCCCGGCGGGGCCGCGCACAGCGCTCCCACCCCGCGGCACCGCAGCCGTGCGCCCCCGGCCGCAGTTTCGCACTAAAAAGGGGTTGGCAACACTTCCCAGCTTTCCTCATGCACCGTGTTTGGCACTACGGGCTCCAGGGCACCTTTCCCGCGACAGTTCGAAAGGCTGCGCTGGGAAGCGTCTCTGGGACGCCTTCGAGGAGAGAGATCACTGACTTTTAAGTCGCGTGAGCCCTGCTGGATCACAGGAGAAGAGCCTGCAGACAAACGAGATTGTGTTGGCACAAGCTGGGAGCGCTGAGCTGTGGCGCCCAGGGCACCGTGCCATGAAATCCAAGTGCTGCCAGACTCGGGGCATTGTGAAAGCAGGGGCTCACCTCAGAGAAATCCGTGTGTGCAAATCCAGCTGTCAGCCGCTGAAATTGCTGCACCTCTTTCCTCAGATAGCACCACAATTTAATTAAGTGTTGATGTGTTCTGGGTGGAAGCCCCTCAGCAGCACTGCTTCTGAATAAGCCATTTCATTTTAGAAAGGGAATGGGAACAGAGGCCTTTCCCATATTACAGAAATATTTTGGAACCAAAGTTGAATTCCACTTATCATTGTTTTCATAGTAGTTGGATTTAAACTCAAAGTGAAAAAAAAATGACACCACAAATTATATTCCAATAACTCATTAAGGGTGATTGCAAAATCAGTGGAAAAATTTTAACCAAATCTCCCAGTATTGTGGGATCATTAATATGTTTTGCCACTGTTCTCCAGGCTTATCAAAGGACCAATCTGCCTTGGTCTCTGCTTGTTATGTATAAGATGGTCTGTGGTTGGAGAGCAGGACTGGAAAACAGTAAGCTGTTGCTATAGGATTTGTGCCTTTTTCCATCTAAAATTGTTACATTTTACATCTCAGGCAACCTCTGGAGCTGATTAAAAGTAGCATGAACAAACCAAGATGCAGATTTACAGCTACTCCGTTACATGTTTCTTCCTCTAAAAAAGAGAAGCCACCCCCTCTCCCCCTTGCATGTATCTTCGAGTCTTTATGGTATCAAATGCAGGCCAAAGGAACACATGGCACTCGGATTTCTTCTGGATGAGGTCATTCTGAAGTAAGGTCTCTTTTCCTCCCTCTACAGACACTTACATGCTGTCCTCAGAATTTGGCCATGACATTCCAGATAAAATTATCACTTTCCCAGTCCTTAGTATCTCCTCAATTTTCTGTTTTAAGTCAGTGCTGGGAGGACAGCCACATTCCCTGCACAATAGCTGACAGAGTCCTTGGGTTCCAGCCAAAATGCTGCTTTGTAACTGGTTCTTGCTACGTTTTGGAGTCATTTCAGTCCCTGAGCTGCCAACTTAGTTGGGAGTTTTGGGGGTGTTTTCAGGAATCATTTTTATTGAGAGCATAAAGTGACCTCTATAGCCCAGTTATTCCTAGTTTTGAGAAAATTCAAGCAGCTCTTTTTGGAAAGAGAAGTTAGGGTGGTAGCAGGAATTTGGTTTAAAAATTAAACGTGCTCTGTGACAATAACCAAAAATAATATCAACACAGGTTTCACAGCCTGTGAGATAGGTTGGTCTATATGATCCAGAGCAACTGGTGATGGAGTTGCACATGAGCAGTGATTGTACTGGCACACATTTTGTGATGCATCCTGTCTGTACCAAAAATACCAGGCATTGCACACAGGGAGTGAAGAACAGTGGGAAGCAGGGCTTTGTGTAAGCACTAATTACATACATTGGATTAGGGACTAGAGCCAGTGAGCAAAAGGAGATATATCAACAAAAAGTTATTCTGAGGAAGAAAAGGGTTTGAGGATAATACCAATCCACAAATAACATACCCTAGAGGATCTTTTTCTCTCATTAGAATACTTCCTCTGTTTTCACATTTCTTTAAACGGACAAAAAGCCCCCACTTAACGTTATTGTTGTTATTACTCTTAATTTTAAAAAATCAAGTAATGAGCAATGACAGGCATTATTCCTTAGATCCAGCTTATCACTTTAGCTAAGAGATCCCCCCCTGAATTGCACACCCGCTCCCATTCACAGGCAGAAGATGCTCAGAGGGCAGTTGCAGCAAGGGCTGGAGCGCCGGGGTGGGGACTGTGGGTTTAGAGAGGCCCTTCAGCCCTCACTCTCTCATCACTGCCGCTCGTGGAGCCCTGACCTGCCCCACAGGTGCTGCGAAGCTCCGGCGGCGTTCATTAGAAACCGAAGATTTTCAGCTGAAAGGCACTACTAAAAATATTACTGTTTCCATGGCAACAGCCCGTGCAATACAATGGGGTGGCTCTTTGCAGGATATTGCCAAAAGATCAGAGATGAGAAACTCTTGCTTCAACCGCCAGAGCTGCAATAGAGCAAGGGACCCACAGAAGCCACTGCTATTTATATAACCACCTCTGGCTCTGCTTTGTGCCTCTGTGCAAAGCTCCTGATTCTGTCACCGCACCGTTCCAAAGACAAATTCTCCAGGACTAGAGAATAACAGGAGCAGCAGTACCTAATGTAGTACATCAAGGTCTTCTCCTTCCATAGGTGTCATACTAGTTGCCAAAATGGTAATTTATTAGTTTTGCAATGACTCCAAGCACCTTTAGAGCCATATCAATATTTGAACTTTAACTACAGCAATATATTGAACTACAGAGCGGCTGCCTGGACTTACTTCAATAACAGAATCATGACTGCTTGAGGTAAAAGATTTCATAAATATACACGCACAGATGGGCTTCGAAATTCATAGCCAGCCTCCTGAAAGTTGAGTTTTGTAGAACTGCTGAAGAGTCGTTAGCCCTTAGGGTTTTAGAGTGGGATTTAGTCAGAATTACTAGGAGAAAAGCTGTTACTGGGATCAGAGCATTATCATTTGACAGCCTGAATGGATGTTACACCTGACCTCAATCCCATTCTTGAAACTCTTTGCATAAAACCCAGAAATAAACTAGAAAATCAATCAGCTTGGCCTTCATGAGAGTTGTCCTTGCTCATTATGTCTCACTTGAATAAACAAGAGGTTTTGATACATTGTTTCTGAGTGAACAGTTGGAAGAGAACTTAAGCAAACTGTCTTCCCATCCTTTACTTTAAGTTATCCAATTTTCATCTCAAAAATTGTTCAATCTGCCAAGGCTTCATATAAAAACAAAGGCAAAGCACAACTAAATGAGGACATTTCTTGGAAGTTTATCTTTTTTAATGATTACAACGAGAGGCCGTTGGAGTTAAAGTGCATCCACTGTTTATCCTTTGTATGGAGCAGCTGCCTGCGGAAAGGGATTCAGTTTATATTATTGTCAGTCTGGCAGGAACTGAATAACTGAGGGCCAGTGTGCCTTGCTCAGCTATTCAAGAAATAGCATTCAGCAAGATCCTTCTACAAATATCTAATTGACATCTCAGGCTAATGTAATTAAATCAGCTTCAAACACTCGTTTAGTTGCCAAATTGTTTGAAGTACAGTAGAACATGGGGATATTGCCAGGGAGATATGGATTAGCGAATGAAGAGAAATATAAAACTTCAGGGCCAAAAACAGAATTGTACTGAGGGAAAACCAACGGTTTTCAATTAAGAAGTGAAGTTTTATCTCTGATATTTGTAATAACATTGGCATTATAAAACAGTTATAGTATAAAGGTGAATATATAGCAAAGAGGCGTTCTCTGGGGACAGCAAGTACACACCTGCGTTAATATAACTTACATTCCTGTAATCTGTATTAATTTGCATTTACTGATCTTGCAAAATGCAATTGCTATCAGCTGTCGCACTATGGCTTTGAGTAATATCCATTCACCAAGGCAGTGATTCGTGTGATTTCAAAGGGATGTGAGCACATACTTAAAGTTAAGCCCATGTAAGTGGAAAGGGATAAACTTCAGCATATGCTTAAATGCTCACTGAATGCAACCTACACTCCTTTGACACCTGGCCCATTTGCAGGGGTAATTTCACTGCTTTTTCCTCTGTCTACAAGTGATTCTCTGTCTTTCTGTGCAAAACATATCTCAACATGGAGATGCCAATTTCAGGTATAGAAAAAAAACCAGTAAAATAAAGATCATGTTTTATGGACTTTTTTCAAACTTGGCATCACCTAACCAAGGCAGAAGTCCAATGCAGAAGAGTAAATATATATATCTCAATCAATGATCACATTTCACTGCAAAGTTCCCCTTTCTTCCATTCCTTCCACATTAATCCCCACTGATTTTTCTGAGAACAGAGTAAAACCTCTCTCAGCATCTGACCTACAGTGATTTTTGATCTCCCAGAACAAGAAGGTCAGCATTATCTGTCCCATCCTTCACATTTTACTGTGGAAGGAATTACTAGGTAAAATCTGGCAGTAAACAAGGTTCCAATAAGATCTCTTCACCATGAAAATGAGTCAGTTAAATTATCCCTGTCCAACTTCCCTGTTAGGAATCAATGGTCATAGCTAGAAGACCACAACACAAAGAATCTTTAAATTTTTTATTAGACAATAGCACAGGATTAGAAGTGAATAAGAAAGTAATGTATGTTCCTAGTGTAAATATTCTACTAAGAGGAAAGAAAACTTCAAACTTTTAAAGTGTTGTCAGTGGATCAACACAGTGAAAAGAAAAACCTGACAAACAAAATGCTTTAGAAAAATACAGAAAATCTAAGGTTGAGCAATTGCATCAAACTGAGAGATAAAAGCACTCAGTATCTCTGAAAATTGATCTTGCAAGCATAGAAAGAGCATTCTAAGTGTAGCCTGACAGGTCTTTCAAGGACCTGAGAAACATAAAGGCAATTGAATGCAGTTCTTTTATATTTTAATTAAAAGAAACATTCCGTGCAAAGACTTAATTTGCCAGTTTCCAGCCTAGACTGAATTTTTATAGCTGAATTTGAAACTCTTCAAAATAAGGGTTTATATAATGGAAAGGCTGACACAAGCCTGACTTCAGGGATGAGAACCACAGCATCACATTTTCCTCTCTTGCTGGAGAAATTACAAATGGCTTCAAGCAAAATTGAGGTAAAGAAAAGATAAAAATGATCAGTAGCTCTTTAGATGCACCTTGAAGAAAGCACTTTTGAGTGGCAAATAAGATCAAGTTCTAAAGCACATAAAGCAGATGTTTGCCAGCATCATGAGAAGTAGCAGGGAAGAATTTTGCTTTTCCCTGAGGCAGATCTTCCTCGGACATGCACTGGGAAGGAAATTGAACTCGAAAGCAGTAAAGCTGCCCTGAGGAAAAGTAGTAACAGGTGCTGGCAATGCCAGAGAAAGAGGAAATGCCCTCTTTCAAGCAGCTCTTGGGCAAGACAGTGTATGATATCAAGCAGAAAGCAATTCCCTGTCACTTCCCTAACATAATTGTTCCTCTCAGGATTTCAGCAAACATCTCTTGGCTTCTTTGCAACAGCTTGCAGAAACAGGAGGACTGCAACACTTCAGCAGCTGCATGTCTGCAGGATTGTAGGAAAGCTGGGTATAGCCCTGAGCTTCCATTTTTTGCTCTGTTGCAAGGGAGAGGCTTGTGTATAAAGGTCTCATTTCTCTCAAGATCTATTTAAAATCACTTCTATTTTTATTTCTAATAAACCTTTCAGGGTTTGCACTGTAAAACCATCTTTGTCTCCTTTTAGGGAATTCACTGCAGCAGAGTCTAGGATGTTCCACTGCAACATCCTGGCTGCCTCTGGATACTCGGTCTCAGTCTGTAAATTTGCTCGTCACGGTGGATGACAACGGGAATTTAAAGAAATCCATGCAAGCATGGACATTTTCACTGTTACTGTATTCTCTGAATCCCCAGTGGTGTTGGTTTTCAGAAAAGCAACTGAGTGACTGAATGGAAATCGGTGGTTTCTTTTGGAAATTTAGGACAAGAATAAAGCAAATAAACAAATGCTGTAAACCAGAACATTTAAACTGGTGCCAAAATAAACCCAGACAAATGCTGTAATGATTCAGGCTCTGGAATTGTACATACAAGAGTATTCACAAATGTTTTCACTCTTTCAACAATAACAACACCAGAAAGTTACCACAGGCACGGAGTGAGTTATCTCAGAGTTAATTCCTTCAAGTGGGAGCAGTACCAACCATGGCTGTGTTACCTTGGTGAGATTATGTGACACACTCCCTCAGAGCAGAGCACATTCTCCAAGTGTGTCAGCCACACAGATAAACCAAAATTCTCTAAAAAACGACCTAGGCATAGCTTTGCTTCAAAGACAAGAACTCCTCTTGTTCCATCATAATAGATGCTTTTCCAACTCTCCTGGTGAGGAAACTCCCTCATTTCTCTCCAACACCTCAATGCCCAGCAACTCTTTGGCATTCTGCACATTCCCACTCTGCATTTTTTCAAGGAAATACATTTAAATTGTAATTGTGAAAGTCTCTCTTTACTTTTTCGGTACCAGGCTAGAGATCTATTTCATATTATCCCTTTTCTGCTTGTTTGGAGCCAAGTGTGGAGGAATAAACTACTTGGGAATGACAATATGAGTGAGCTGTGGGAGACTGCCAGACTTTATTACAAATAGAAAACCCACTCAGAGTGGGATAAGGTGCAATATAAACCAATCTGCATTATCTCAAAAGGCAACAAGCAAATTTCTCTCAGATTCAAAACCTGTCTTGCTTTTTTCCCCCTCTCCTTTTGATTTTTCTGCACCTCTGCGTTTCTTAGGTCTGGTCATGTCTGAAAGCAAAATAGTGACTTTTGCCAAAAAAACCTGTTGTCACAGGATTTCCAGTACATTTTGGCAGGTGCAAAAGATAGATCCCTGCATGTTTACCCAGTTACAGTGAAAATTCCAAACCTTCAGAGATTCCTCCCATGCAAGTTGGAATATGAGCCTAAAGCAATTTCCTTCCTTTTATATAAGTCAGGGTCACCTTTGAGTTAAACAGAATCCAGAAAGATTTTCAGTGTGGGTTTATTTCTTCTAATTTCTATTTCCTTAGTTCCCTTTCTGTGATATAAGAATCCCAAAGGGAGCTATAGTTTATCACAGCAGGAGGGTGCAGACAAATATAAGAACCTATGTTAATAATAAAATTATCCGATCGTGCTTTTTGTTGGAGGTGCCAGAGAAAATCAGTCTCATACATCCTCTCCCAGAACTCAGAATAATTAATCATAGCAATGCTTATTTTTCACTCCTTTTGAATGTATGTGCTATTTCCCTAAGAACAGCAAAATGCACTCAGTTTTCTGTGCTATGGTGTTGCTATAGGCTGGGTTAGCACTTGCATAAAGAAAGAGTCCTGAAAAAATACCGCACTGAGTGAAAAAAAAAACAAAGCAACTTGCAAAATGCACAATTTTCTGGGAAACTCACAAGCCACGGATCTCACTTGACTTTAAATTGGTTATAACACATCCTTTTAAAGGGGATTCTCCAGGCCATGATTTACTTGTTTTGATTTTTTTTTAAATTTCATTTCCAATGACAGATAAATCCTTCAGAAATGTTCTATGAAATTATAGCAGGTGATTGTCTTCCTGAACAAGAAAGGATATATGTTTTTTTCAAATCACAGTATGTCTCTGCTACTTAAAAGTGCTTTAGTAACTTTTTGAAATACTCACAAAAGCAATCAATTTGTTGAGATGATCATCTACTGAAAAACAAATGACTCAACATTGCTGTCCTTGTTGTCATTCCTAAGAAGCCAGATTTTAGATATAATTTCTGGGTTTATGTTCCATGCATTGCTGACTGCTTAACTCAAAACAAAGTTCTTAAATATGTTATTAAGGGAAGGGGTGAAGCACAACAGGATTATGTCTTGTCTACTTTGTTATGAAATGAACCTGAAATGCTTTTTACTGACCTTTATAGGCTGTGCCTATAATGTAACACTATTTCAAATACTACTTTCAGTCTATGTAAAATCATTTGAGAGATGTAAATGTAATTCCTGGGGGGTGCATGACAAAGTGTCAGCGTTACACTTGTCACCATTCAGAGCACAGAGGTTATATGAGGAATGCAATTGGGAACAATATTAGGTACTCCCTGTGAATCAGGTGTAGTAAAGCAAGTAAATAGGAAGGACCACGATGGTTATTACATTGATTTTGTTCCATGAATAAAGATAGCTTTTTAGTCTCCAGGGATGGCAGCTGCCTAAAAGAACACAGATTGCTTGGGATAACTTACATGGAACTGTATCAAAGGGCAAACAATCATTTCACTACAGTGGGCAGAGCAAGAAAGACCTTGTATGCACCAGGAGTAAAAGGCAATGGAAAGTTAAGCTGCAAAGCTGAGTGACCGTTCAAAGCAGTCCTGAAAGAGGCTCACACCTTGCAAGTGTCAGAAATCTCTGGGGTCCTGGAGCTTGATGTGTCTGACTCCTCTGTGCTCAATCTTCCAGTCACCAAATCTGCCCAAGAATGCAACCTGAGCTCAAGAGCCTTATGGTTCTTTGCACCCTGATCACAACTGATTTTATTCCTACCCTCTGGAAAGAAATCCATGCTACGAACTACATTTGTATTTGTGAACTAAGAATTTCAGATCTGTAAGTCCCAGGCCCCAGTGATTTCCTTGAGCCCAAATGACCTCAGGGATGTGGCAGAACCACATCCCTTAAAACACAAGTCAAAAAAATGGTATCTTGAAAATTATTAGGGAAGCTTTTAACTGCTCTGGAAGATTCCAGAAGCACCTTGGTAATTAAATGAGGGGGTTAATGAACTAATAAAAATAACAGCTGTGAGTTGAAGCAGACTGTCAGCCCAGTGTGGTCTTTTGAAAATTACAGTGAATCTGCAAGTGAATCCAAACCCACCCTTCCCCTTGTGGCATCAGCTGGGTGGAGGCTCTTCTATTCAGACCTGAGCTCTGCCACTGTGCAGCCAGCAGAGTTCTTGTGAAAGGACAAAAGGAGGAGAAGAAAACAAACTGGGTGTAACTTCTTGGGGATTTGCATTTGTCTGGGTGGTAAAAAGCTGAGGGCAAAGTGTGGACAAGTTGGGAAGCAAACAGACAGCTCAGCCAAGCTGTTCCTCTGATAAAAAGGGGAGAAAAGAAGAAAGAAAAGTGGAGTTTATGCTACTGCTATGAAGCCAAATTGAAGTGTTCAGATGTTCTACTTGAAGAGCTTTAGGGAAGGTCTCTGAAATGGCTGGGACAATCAGAACTTCTGCCACCACAGATGGTGGCTTTCACACTGCCACCTTCTCCTACATCAGATGGGATAAATGTGACAGTGCCAGATACAGAGGAAGGGTGCACCGCAGTGAGGAAGGAGAATTTCCCTGTCAGCAGCACTGAACGGTGAGATGAGCTCAGCAGCCACCTACAGAATTCCTGCCTTGGCTGAAATCACCCAGAGAAATGCAAATGCCTGTGTACCTCTGACAATCCAGACCAAGGTCTCAGGACCTGTCCTGTTTCCTGAAGAGCCATTTGAGAAAGTTCAGCTCAGCTGAAATCAGGAGCAAATCAGCCTTAGAGAAGACTGACCCACACACAAGCATGGAAACTACACGTAAAGGAGTGAACAGACTTACAGACCAATTTAATAAAACGTCTCTGGCTCCCACTGATTTATAAGAGAGACAACTACTTACTCTGACACTTCTTTAGTGTACTTACTGCTCTCTACTGTGAGATGTTCAGAACAGTTGTACTTATGCAAAGGAATTTTCCTTTATTTCAGTAGCAGGATATGCAGGTATTCTGAAGAAGGAACAGTGTTAGATATTCACTCTTTGCCAGGGCACACCAATTCAGGGTACCAAAAAGCAAAAGCTGTTTCTTCAGCAGAGACACCACATGTTGATTTAGCTCATATTTGAACAATTGATTTGGAATTCTCCTTCCCTCAAGAATCTAGGCTCCTCTCCTGTCCTGGGGGACCAAGGATTGCTCCCCAGCACACAGCAGTCCCAGCCAAAATGGAGCACCTAGACAGATTTCTACAGCAAAGGAATCACTCTGTAGTCATTTCCTGATTCTGGTGCACCAAAAAGAGACTGTCCCAGTTTTTTATAGAGTAATTCGAGCACAAGACATATTGTCAGGTCTGAAAGGCAAAATATGTAGCAAGACTCAAGGGTAAAATTGAAGCTGGTGGCTAATTTCCATTTTAGCAGAAGGGCTTGCTGCTATGTCAGATGCAAAAAGTGTAATTATTTTTATCTTTGAAAAGAAACACCATTTAATTAACAGAGTGCATGCTCACCACACAGTAAATCCACAGGCAGTAAGAGTCTTGCACTGGCAGAAATGGGGTGTGCTTTGAGAGACAGAGCCAGACCTTCATGACAGGAATGTTTCTGGAATGTTCACAGTGGCAAGTCAGATAAGAAAAAAGCAAACCACACTTTTCAGAAGTTAAGTTTTTTTTACTTTGTTGTATCAAATTGGATTTGCTTGGATTTGGAGCAGTTGGGCCACACCACTGGGGGATTTTCAAGAGAGTAAATAATATGTTTGAATCAAAATCACAGGAAAGGAGTTTTGGCTGAGATACTGAATTCATGAAGTAGAAGCAGTTTGCTACAATCTCAACATTTGCATAAGAAAATTTGACATACTCCGTGTTTGCCCTGCTCTGACCAGTGAGTAAGTTTAAGCACAAAAATGTCAGATCCATATATCCCAATTTGTTTTACCAACTATTTATTAATGAGCACAGTGCAGTCCAAGGTAGAACTGTGTCACAAGACTATCAAAACGTGGCATTTGCTTGGATCATGTATTGCAAATAATATTGTTTCTGGTTCTGTTCCTCAGGTTAAGAGTTCTGCAACTTTTTGAAAGATTTTGAAACTCAAAAATATTGATAAAATTCTTTAAGAGTATCATTTTGCTTTCAATCATCCCTGTTAGGTACTTGTTCTTAAATATATCATCAAACAAAAATAAGCTGATTACGCCTACCTATGGCCCACGAATGTCTGGCAGTCAGACATTTATCTTAACTAGAAGTTAGTAATTGTGAGAAAGGCATTGCTAGAAGCAATGAACAAGGAACAAATTTCTGATCTTATTATAAAGAATATTTATGAAACCTTTCTCAAAGGATTTTCTCTGCTCTTCTCAGTATACCCTTGCTCATATTTTTACATAAGATGGTTTTTTGCTGAGATGTTGTTCATATCATGGAACTTGGATGAAATCATGCTCCTTACAGCCTTAGCTATTTTCCAGTTCATGACTCAAGCAGCTGAATTATTACTATTATTATTATTAAAAGGCAGACATTTAAGACATAATCCAGCTTGGGTATTTCTGTAGAAGGGACATTTCACTAGGAAGTTTTTACTGTCCTTTCTGAGCCAGCATTTAGTTAAAAACATCCCTATAATACTGATATTAACCAGCTTTTTCTTTATTACCACTGGCAAGCAGCAGCATCTTATATACCTTAGAATGCACTGTGAGGCAGCAGGAAGAAAAACAACCATGTGTGTGTTGAATGGTGGCACGGAGAGAAAAATGAAGCAATACGAGACAAACTGCGGGAAAAAAATTCTAAGGGAGATTATAAAGTTTTCTGAGACCTTGTAAGGACAGTGACATTAAAAGAGAAAGATTTTAATGTAAGACATTCTTTAACTTCAGATGGCAGACTATGTGATATCAGGAGAAATTTTCAGTGCCAGAAAATGGTCTCAAATGCTCTCTTATCTGAGTGCAGTATAGCCTCAGATAGGTGTTCCTGTAGGGTAAATGGTACAGAAAGACAGCCTGGGAATTAGCCAGTTCTGGGAATTTCTGCACCAGAAATGCAACTAAGAACACTGTGGAGAAATCTAACACGTCTCTATGTCTGCTAAAACCAGCTAGTATTTGCCCTTTTTTATTTATAATGAAAATACACATTAGAATAGTTCATCATAAAAGGTTATGGGGTTGGAAGGGACCTAGAAGCTCCTCCCATCCCACCCGTGCCATGGCAGGGACACCTTCCAGTCTCCCAGGTTGCTCCAAGCCCTGTCCAACGTGGCCTGGAACCATTCCAGGGATGGGGCAGTCACAGCTTCTCTGGGCAGCCTGTGCCAGGGCCTCACTGGCCTGACAGGGAAGAAATGGCTGGTAAGGCTGGAAGGAACCTGTGACAGGGAGAAGGAAACCTCAGCTAAGGCCGCTGGGGAAGTTGGTCTGCGCACATCAGAAGGAAGGAAATTGGCAAACCACTGGCAGGAAGTTAATGGTTGTGGCTGCCCACGTGTGGCTGCACTGCTGGGGAACTTTTGGGTTCCCTTTCCAGCCTTTTCCTGCCTTTGCTGCTCTGTGACTGCTCGGGAGAGCTGGCACATTCCTGTGCTCCCAATCCCAGCAGCAGTGTGAGGTGAGTTCATCCACTTACCCTGTATGGGGAATCTTAAAAACATTGACATTGCTGTTCCCATTTTAGGGATGCAGCACCTAAAGCACCCACTGGGGCGGGGTGACACAGAGAACTATCAGAGAAGCCCAATACTCATGCTCCTCCTTTTTTTTTTTAACAGCAGCATCACTAAAATGTGTGATCTGCTATATGAAGCTGTTGTACTCAGTGTTTTGATAGCAGGAATGGCACATAGAATCAGACATTTTATATTATGGGCTATCTAGCTCCTTTCTGAAAACTACTGGTAACACTCGTGCTCTTTAGTGACTTCATCTGGTTCAGATAATAAATTACAGAAAATTGATTTCAAATTTACAATCTCATTACTAAACTCTAAACCACCAAATACCAAAGAACATTTGTTTTTTACTCAGTTAATTCTAAGCATATATTCATGACTTATAGTTATCTGCTAATTAATTAGGCCTAGGTCCTACACCACCCACTGATTACTGCCTGCTGTACAACAGTAAGTCATTAAAAATCTTTAACTGAAGTCCTATCAATCATTCTACAATAACTCTTCACCAGCTTGTAATTTATGTACTGCGTTTCTGCATAAACAATGTGCATCTTGTGTTCCTAGGTAAAAAACTTGTAAAAAGTAGATTTTATTTCAGCACCAGACTACTTCAAGGTCTCAAGCTTACAGAATCTGGTTTTCCAGCAAAAAGAATTGGACACAACCATTTTAAATTCTATTGTGTCTGAGGTGTTTTAGGAATTGCCAGAGGTAGAGCAGGACACATGTACCTCCTCACAGAATATATGTACAACCAAATAGAAATGAAATATAAATAAAAATAGGGTGATAGCTGTGAGGTAAAATCAGTTCCAAAGTTCTACCTACTACTTTGCAAAAAAAATTTAGGATATTTTGTAGAAATTACAATGAGTGATATTTCCCATTGCTGGATGAGCAGTATTGTATGTGGTTGCATTAAATCATATTTTATATTCACAGTTCCAAAGTTCCAGATGGCACTGTACAACCTCCCTGTCCTACCATTATTTCCCATTCCAGAGTCTGTCACTGAGCCATTTTATCAGCCCTGGCTCAGTGTTTGCTCCCAAACCATCGCTGAGGACATTGCTTGGCCTGGTGGCTGTCCCTGCCCCACAGCCCCCAGTTGGCATCCTGCACTTCCACAATTACCCTGCCTGAGTAGATGAGTTGGAAGCTCTTTCTAGCCATTGTGTTTGTTTATTGGAACCAGGTTTCATTAGCATCACTGCAAGACAGAAGACTGCATCAACAGATTTAAAAGCTGCCAAAACCTATAAAATCCAATCAAGAAAACAATCCCTAAGGGAGAAAATGATTGAGTGCCTATAAAGGTACCAAGTTCTTCTACCCAGATGGATTTCTTTTTAATAGAACTCTGCTCTATAAAGCAACTTATGGTGCAATTCTGGCACCATTGGGTGAGGCCTCATTATCTGTGAGATAACGGGGACTGTTTACAAGGAGAGGGAAACCTCGGGGCCACTGAGCATGTTAGAAGAGTGTTTCATTTGAGAACTGCCAGGTCAAATTGCTTCCACTTCTTATGTTATCCAACTGTGAAAAATATTAGTATGCATGCTAGGTAGAACAACAGACATAAATAAATAATAATAAAAGAAAAAGTTCTCTTTGAAGCCTAGGAGTTTTTTGCAGTATTTGTGATTAGTAGTTACAACAGACAAGACACCTCCTAAGAGAACCTTTCTCATTAAGAGCCGAAGTTAAAGCAAAGCTTGAGTGAGTGGAGTGAGGAAGGTACATAGCTGTGGCCAGTCACACTGTGCAAACACAGTGTGTTTGCAGGGTTGAGACAAATGAGAGGGAAAACGGAATATTCTTGATAGTAGTGTAAATATTTATGTTGCAGCAAAGTATCCTTGGCAGCTTAGGCAGAGGCTTATAAAATATGAAGACAGAAAAGTCCAACCTTCTACCAGATGGGGTTTGGCAGAACATGACCAAATAATTTACAGATTACATAAAGAGATTACCTGACTCATCCTTGGAGCACAGCAATCTGTGGACTGAATAGAGGCAGCCCTTCAGATGCTGCAGGTTCTTTGGAAGGAAGGAAAGATTCCCTTAGGGGGAAAAACCACTGGTTAGGTACTCTGCTTTTCTGTACAAAGTGTCTTCCAGGCTCTGTCCTATTCCAGTACACCTCTGCAGATTCCCAGGAAGGCAGGATGCAGACACAGATACATGTTCTAGCTGGCACCATCTCTAATGTGTGCTGCCCAGTTTGAGTGTCCAAGTTACACCAGGACAGCCTTAGCAAGGGGTCAGAGATGCCAAGGAGCTAGAGGATAAAGAGGGACACATCCTCCACTCCTCTCCACATGGAAGGAAATGCTGTCACTGCTTGTAAGCCAAAAATCTGCTATAGAACGACCACTTCTGTGAATAAAATTATTTCTGAATGTTTACCTGTTGCCTTTGCTCATTTGAACTGACTGTTCAAACTTACTCAGTGAAAGAATGGAAGTTCTGTAGTGACTTCTCGCTTCCTGGAAATTGCTGATCACCTTTTGTGAGCAAAACCTCTCAGCTCAAAGTCTCTCCTGGGGAAGCCTGACTCCTGATCTCCCCAGGAAATTAACTAGGCAGGGAGCAAGCTGTGGCTGCATTCACCGTGCCAGCACAGCACAACAAAAATACACACGAAGGGTTTTAATAATGGTAATTGCAGTAAATCCACACCCTGGGGAGCATGTATGTGCTTTTTGGATAAGCAAACCCCAGTGGGAAAGTCTCTGGCTGTAAAAGTACAGGTCATTACAAGCAGGTGAAAGAAGGAACAGAGTAAGCTGTGGCTGTGGCTATAATTTCCTTTAGGAACAATGCCTGGCTTCCCAGGGGTGACTCCATCCATGGTCAGATTGAGAAGGCCACAGAACAGCCAACATTTTTCTGTGTTACCACCTCTAGCCAGGCTAGCTAGCTATGGAGAGCTCAAATAACTGGCCTGAGGCACCAGCTTGGATCAAGGGTAAAGAAAAGATGATAATGGTTTCTGAAGACTGTGCATATGTAGGAAAAATACCCCCAAATTTTCTCAAATTGTTCCCTAGTACAGATTCATTGTACCTGTCATCTTTAGATTTTTGTGACAACTCTTTACATTCTCCTTTTTTAATTGAAGTCACCAAGTTATTCAGAATATATCAACTTATTTATCTTGTTTTTGGTTCCTCATAAGAATGATAAATATTTCAGAAAGTTCTGATTTCTGATTATTATTACCACCTTCATGCATTTCCAATCCTTATGTTTTGCTTTGGCATAAGTGTGGGAAGCTGCCAAAAGGATGAATTTTGACAGCTCTAGCTCTTTTTTGTTTGTGTTGATGAAAACTATCTGTGCAGAAGAGAAAACTTTCTTGTTTTGTAAAGGATAATGAATATCTAGGCATGCAGATGAGCATGTGGGTACTGTGCTGCTGGAACAGAGAGAACAGGATGTTCTGTCACTCAGAACTGAGCAGGAACTGCCTACCTGGCAAGAGGAACCAGCACACAAAAAAGTGACAGTTTCTGGGTGATTACAGAGGTCGTGCAACAAGGTTTTATACTTCCCAAACTAAGCTCCCATTGCTGGCACAACCAACCCCTCTCTGAAAAGCCATTTGATTTGGTGTTTCTCCTCTCCAAGAGTTCAGGGAGCCATGCACTTATGCCTGTTACCCTCACAAATTAATTGGTGTATTTGAAAAGTGTTTTCTTCAAATCTTTTCATGAGCATAACACAGCAAACTACACAGATTTTAGAGATCTGATGACACTCATTTTGTGTTATTTCCATGGAGGAAAACCCCACATTGCTCTAAAGCCTGAAGCTGGATCAGCCAAAAGCAGCACGAGTGCAATGCCAAAGTCATGCTCCAGGGAATCAGGATGGGATGCCCTGAGAGTTCTGCCCAGCACAAGGAAAAAAACCACACGCACCACAGAACAAAAGCAGTAAAAATCATTTAAGCCAATGTAGTTTAAGGAGAAAAAAAGTCACTAATAGCAGGCTAATAAAAGGCTGCTAGATCTCAACCATACTCTCTCTGATTTGGATGTAGAGGTTGCCCTTCAAAAATGGGCAGAGGGGGGGAAACTGTTCTTGGGGATTGATGTGCCACTTCTGTGGGCCACGAGGCTCTCATGTGTACATGAGATTCCACTCATTTTTAATTCCCACTGCACAGAAAGAATAAGCCCTCCTTTAAAAAGCCCCTACATCATATCAGACTTAATTATGTCATTCTCTGTTTTACATTTAAAGGCTCTGGAAGGCCACCCAGCATTTTTGTCAGGGTACATACAGAGGTCTGCATTTTCTTTTTCCCCTACACTGATGCAAATAAACAGCAGTGCTACTTAATACAGGACTAAATAAAAAGCAGAACAAACAGAACTTCCAAACAAAAATGAATGGTATACTTTGTTAGGGAAAAGAACCCCAAATCTCAAAATGGATAAGGAGGGTCTGTGTCCAAGGGACAGAGAGGAATAAAATGCCAGCATGAATTTGTGAGGGAGACATTATGCCAGTTCAATTCAATTTACTTGTAGAGCATTGAGACCTGGGATGACAAAGAGAACACAAGTTATCCTTGAATGTATCATAGCATCACAGTATTCATGAGATATATTAAAAAATCTTTAAGTTAACACTGATTAAACCTGCAGTAGAACATTATGATCAGCCTGGATGCTGTATTTCAGTAAAAAACTTGGAAAAATTGGATGAAGTTGAAAGGAAATCAGCAGAAATTGTAGCAGGTCTGGAAGACATGGCCCAAAGGAAATAATAAGTGCTGGATTAGGATTATGCAAATGTTAGTGCATTCCTGCCCACCTAATAGAAGTAAGTGCTGTGAAATGGAAGAGAGTGATTCTTCATGTATATGTCGGATAAGACAAGGAGAAAAGGATTGAATTGGATCAAGGAAGATTTATGAAAATTTTCGTATTATAAAAAGTCCTGCAACAGCAAGATTGGTTCAGAAGGTTTTGGAATATCATGACTGGAAAATTAAGAAAAAGCCCGACAGCTGTGTCAGGAATGACAAATACATTTGGTACACTGTTGTGGGGGAAAGGGAATGGACTAAATGATCTCTTGAAGTTGCTTCCAGCCTTGTGATTCTCTGATTTCATGGTACATTCCTTTATACCACAGAGCTACATGTTTAACATTTTGCTGTTTAGTGCATTTCTCTCAGGAATTATATAATTTTCTTTTATTTTTTTACACTTATTATAGTCCATTCACTTCATATTCAGTATAAATATTGCAACACTGCACTCTCCTACTTGAGTTTTTTTATTTCATTAAACATTTCCCTCTGTGAAATACCCTCTTCAATAAAGCATGGCAGCAATAATAAATGACCCACAGCAAGAGGAGCACTGGAATGGGAAAAGTATAACAGGAGGAATTCTCCTGTTTCATAGACATTCCATTAATTTATTTGCAGCAGACAAACTCCATTTCCCTCTCACCAGTGTAAGCCCTGAACTGTGGCTCAGGAAACACTCTTATGGTAGAGGCTCAAATAAATGCCTTCCAATTTTCTGCTGACACCTCCTCGATAGTTAAAGTGGTTCCTCTTGCCAAATGGGTAAAGTCACAGAGTTCACATTGAATATCACTATATCCATCAGTAATAAAATGTGGAGTTTCAACATTTAGGAGTGTTGATGGAAGCCAAAAGAATTCTTGGTGAGATGTAGTGGCTGCAAGCTGAACAGGTGACACCACTCCTGGAAATCCAAGGCACCACCCACTGCTGAGTCACTCCCAGCCATTGGCATCACTTTGTAGCCTGGCCAGCATTAATAGCACAACATTAATCTCTTCCAAATGCTCTCAGCATTCAGCTCTGCACCTCAGTTCTGAGCTGCTTTGCAGACCCTCTTTCCACCATGGAAGTCTCAGGCCCAACCCAAGACCTGCTGGGTAGCACTGAAAAAGGGAAAGTCCTCTAATACTCTTCTTTTATAATTACAGCATCAACAGTTCAGGGAGTGGAAAGTGCTTGACTAATATTTATGAATGAAAGCTTACAATGCTTTTTCCTTTTCCCCAGGCACAGATCACTCGCAAGAGAAGAAAAATCCGAGAAGAAAAGTCCAAGAAGAAGTAAGTGATTTCTCAGAGTTACAGAATCAGCTTGTGGGAACACTTAGTTTTAACCACTCTTTGCCCAAACTCTTCTATTCCTGCTGCAGTCCTCACTAAACACACATCCCCGAGATTATCAAGATGTCTTTAGGATACAAAACCTTTTACATTTACCATTTTTTATGCAGGGGTTGTTCCCTTTCACTAAAATACCACATATGCTTAATTATCTGAGTCACTTTATCTCAGCCTGCTCCTTCCTTGTTGGACTACGTTTTCAAGGAGAAACCTTTACTAGTCCCCACTGCAGAGTGTCTCTTTAAAAGGAGCTGGAAGTACCTGTTTTCCATGGTCTTTTTGAACATGTTCTTTCATTCCAAATCTGATTTGGATTCTTTCAGATCCTGGAAAGATCACTTGAATTTTACACTAAACCCTTTATTACATATTGCAGCAGGGCTAAGGACTCACATAGAAATGAAGCACAAATAGTTTGCTTTAAAGAGAGAGCCTTTTACAGCCTGTTTTCAAGGTGAATGTTTATGTACAAATTATCAGTTCAAGATTCAGGTTTTCTTAGAGTGCTGGAGCAGAAAAGCAGAAGTATTTTAGTGTGGTTTAGAACTCGGTGTCCAAAATCGGACAGATCCCAGGTGCACAGGTCCTTCTATACATTTGCCCTAATATCCTCTCCTTGCAGAATCAACTCCTTTTGTGTTTCTACACAACAATGTCTGTTTAGAGTTGGGTAATCTCAAAAGCAGATGAAATGAACATATGAGCAATGAGAAATCAGTGTCTATTCTGGAAAATGAACTTGGGCAGAAAAGCAATGAAGATGTTGGCCTGTTTCCTCTATCAGGAGATGCTCTCTGAGCCTGTCACTTTGCTGTCCACAGGGAAAAATAGTGAGAATCGCCACGTAAACTTAGATCCTGTGATTTTTCATCAACTGCATCTCTGGTGCTGCTATGATGCATTTAAGAGTCAATGTCAGATTTGGTATATTTTTAAAAATCAGTGAAGTGGTAAGTTCAAAGCAGCTTCTGACCAGACTGTGCTTTAGAACATTTAAGAAGGCCTAATAGACCATTGAGTCATTATCCTGATATTTATAACATTAAGAATAATAACATCCTGAGGGATGAGAGACTACAGAGAGCATGTACAGTCATCCTCCAACAGAACAGCTTCAGCGGAGGAAGATGCTGTTAGAATAATCTTCCTGATTACAGTTAAGAAAGGACATAAATTGCAGAACACATCACATTCTTCCCTCAGCTTTTTGGGAAACTGCTGACAAATTCCACATGACAAGCGCTTTGCAAAATGTGAGCAAGAGATCCACAAGAAGATGTAGAGTTCATATGAGAACCTCAATTATACACAAGCATCCAGTCAGTGCCGAGACCTCAATTAGCAGATTCTGTAACGACTAAGTAAAAGCAGCAAGTGAAAACCTGTGCAGGTTTATTTAGATAGCCTGTGGTAAGGGAGTTTCTAATCTGTGTCATACTGTTTCTCTGAGCAGTCAGTGTTGTCTTACTGGTTCTTCATACCTGACTTCATATTTAATTCTCTCCTAACTGGACAGTGAAATTCTGTGTAAATGTATTTCTCTTGTCATTCTTTGCACTGTGTCACAGAGCTGACCCTGAGCTAGAGCTTCAAGGGGCAAATAATGCAAATTTGTAACCATGGAAGACTGTCTCAATCACGTTTAGGAAATGCAAATTATTTCAATATTTAGTAGTTTCCATCACTAAAGCTCTTCTGAGGCTGCCATAATATCCTCTGTGTGCTTTTCTTTTTTAATTATATGTATACAGCTAGTATCTCATTAGCCACATACCTGCCCTGTCTCTGCTCAGACTCGGCAGCTCAGTTCCTGACCCTTTTCCTTAAAAGATGTGCCAGAAAAGGACTTTTAAAGAAACATTAGTACCCCGAGAGTTTCCCAGGCATTGTGTGAGGGGCACTGGAAAAGCAGCCCCAAGAATTCCTGCTACACAGCTCTGCCCTTTTGCTGTGTCTGCACAGATCTGCTCCTGGCAGTGTCACACACAAGGACTCTATGTCAAGTGCCCTAACTGGGAAAGGGGGGGCAGCCAAAAGTTCTTGAAAAACCTCTGTTCCCAGCATTTTACTTCATATCCCGTTTCCAAAACATTGAATTTAAATGTCACTTTGCTAATCCCTTCATGCATAGTTATTCATTGTAGAGCCAAGGAAGCCATTCTAATCTTTGCTGGTAAAGAATGAAAAAATGCACTCAGGGCTGACGATTTACATGACAACAAAGGTTTCCCAAAGCAGATGCCTTTCCCCAGGCTGGCTGAGCAATCCTCACAGCAAGGCGGGAGCAGAGCCGCTGCGGCTGTTTAAGCTCCCAGTTCCGTAAAAGGAAATCGAGTCGAAGAAAGAAGAACAGGAATCTTCGGGACTGAAAAGCTGATTTTGGAGTGCAGGTAGAGGAAATGTTAACACTACTGAGCTGAAGTCTATTTTGCTGGCTGCTTGTTCTCCAGGACAGGAGAGAGCGTCAGCACCCCCGCCAGCTCTGCGAGAGCCTCCTGAGCCAGCAGCACCGGCACAGAGAGCTGCGCGGCCTCCAGGCAGCCAGGAAAATCCGGGAGCCCTCCAGTGGCCAGAGCTGCCTCAGCTCCTGACACGGCTCCTGTTCCCTTGCTTCACCTCCCCCGTGCAGAACTTTCATGGAAAAATGTGCTATTTTTACCCGTTTTGACACTGTTGATGGATGGAGTCGCTGACAGGAGTCAAAAGGCAGCTATTTTCTTGGCAATGCTCCTTGGATTTCAAACTGTCTTGTCCTGCTTTCAGATAACCCAAACCTTTTTACTAAGCATGCATGCTGGATAGTATTGCTTTAGCTGGGCTTTTGGGAAATTAGGAAAGTGATTTATTCTCTGGTTGTTTCAATAAAAAAGTAAGTAAATGACACTGGCAGAAAATTTGAGTACCTTGGTAGAATTTTAAGTTTGCAAACTAAGTATTTCATGAGGTTCACATGTACCCTTGTAGCCATCAAACTACTTACTCAGAATGTACTGTGCACTTTCTTTTTCATGATATAAATTCAATTTTCTTGCACTGCAATGCAAATACCTTTATTCCGTAAATTACAGGAACAGGTCTATAAAGAAGACTGAACACTTTCCAGTGTCCCAATCTCTGAGGTGCTCAGGGGTCAGCGTACCACTGACATTTAATAACACATTGCTACTACTTCAGGAGCATTAATGGTCTCTCTTAATGTTCTTTTACATTGAATTGTGCTCTTCTCTGCAGTACCCTCGGATATTTCACCAGGTTGCTTAGAAAGCAGGGCCCTACCCTTTGCAAGACAGAACTTGCTGAGAAAACACACCCAAAGCAGAGATGAAAAGAATCCAGCTTCAGCAAATCTTATCAAGGCACGGGATAATCTGAGGCACGGTGAAGTGAAGGAGGAACTGTCATTTATTTCCCCTTTTCTGGAGCTTCAAGGGCAAGCAAATCTCATTCCTGCCAGCCAGCCTTTCATGTAATGTCCTTTTTGTCAAATGCATGCCTAGTCATGAGGAACACAATTGCTGCCCAGGGTTTTGGCATGACAGAGACCAAACTCTAAAGATCCTGCATTCCTTTATAAAAACATGAAACTGCAAGGCAAGCTGTCATACTTCAGACAACCTTCAACTGGTCATGATGTATGTTCTTTGGAGGACTTATGGAAAAGCAGAAGGCAATGTTATGTTATTTTTTCCACATTTTGCTGCTGCATTACTCTCAGAAAAACACCCCACATATAGATTACAGATTATAGAGGCAACATCTGTGTTCTCACCAGAACCACATGTGTCTGGTTAGCTCTTCCAGAGGAACTGACTGACTCAGACAACTTTATACATGGCTGTAAAGATGCAGTTACACCTTTCCACCTAACTACACATTCCAACTGCAGTATCCCAGCTGTCTGGGACACCCTTAGATCTCTCCAGCACACTTTGGGCCAGATTCTCAACTCAGAGTGAATTCTCCCTGCTTTACTAAGCTATAAACCCAAATTGGTGTATCCTGTTTAACAGGAGATGAGGAATTGCATACTGTTCACTAGATGAACATCAGACTGGATGAAGAGCTTTAGGAATTACTGTTGTTAAGTAAATACATTTTAAACCCAGAAAACTATTGCCATTTTCCTGATATAAACATCACTTCTCAGATTCTTTTAGCTGAGAAAGAGTAACGGATCACTTCTACTCTCCTCACTTCAAATCCTAATTCAGCCTCATAAAAATCACTGATTTTACGCCATGGCTGAATTTGCTCTGTCATAATTTAAGATGGCAGAAAGATTGGAGAGATATAACAGGTATTTTTGCTCAAAACAATCCACATCTGCCCTCCTTTTCTTGTTAATTACTATTTTGTGTGACACTAATTCTTGGTCCAGATGACACCTTGATATAACCACAAAGACTTGGAAGAATTCTTCCTGCTATATAAAGACTGACTTAAGTGTTTTTACTTGCTGAAATAAATTTTAAGCCCTCATTTCACAAAACCTAGGAAATACTATTTCAACAATAGATCTTTGAGCTCTGCAGAAGAATGTGAGTGTGTTATAAATAAGCTATAGCCCTTTTCTGCTTTATGACATGTGAAGATTAGCTTTTTCCAGATATTACTTACTGTGAAGTAAATATCCTGGTGTCCTGCGATTAAGTCCATTATTCCTTTATAGCTGCAAATAAAGCCTGTTCCCCCTTATAGATAGCTCTGACAAGCTCCTGAAAATATGCCTCACACAGACACTGCCAGTGAGTCACCTACAGTACTGCTCCAAGTGTAATTGAAGCCTCTATACTTTTAAGTGTTCCCAGAATCTCAGCTCATCTCTGCTCTTCACAGCCCATACCTGAGGAATAAAAGTTTTGATAGACAGTTCATAAACCTGGCCAGCTGTTGCCCAACACTGGGAAGGGACTTCGAAATGTGTGTGGCCCTTTCCAAGAGAACCTTTCACAACAATCCAATTTTAAATGAAATATCTCTGTGGATCACAACTGTGATAGCAGTTCATGCAACGTGTCACTAGTCTGGGGAATGGCTGGTTCTGCTCCAGAGTTATGGACTGCAGCACGGACACAAAGAATTCTTTTTTCCTTGCCCCAGGTGCAGCTGGGAAAGAAACAAAGTTTGCCAAGAGTGTAAGAAATGTCAAGACAGCAAGTGCTGCAGGTGGCTCTTGACAGCAATTCAGCAGGGGCGTCTCTGATTCAGGATCAGAGCTGCTACGTCTGGAATTTGTCAGCAGCCAGCGGACATATCCTGAAAGGAAAGTGGGATAGATCTTGTCAAAGGTGAACGATGAGGTTTATTTCACTTAATCAAGGGCTGCAAAAGCATTAAGCACTCAGTGCCTAAAATCCTGAGGTGTCTGCTGCAATGCTTGTGGGCTGGAAAGATCCTGTGATTTTGGCATGCAAAACTAGGACTCCTCAGAACATCAGAAATTTGCTGCATATGCCAGGGGCCAGCTTGGGGCTCTTCTGCTAAGGGAGGAGTTCCATGCAAAGCATGGAGCTAACCAGATAATCTAAACTCCTAGGAATTGCAGTAAGCAAACCAAAGGGGCTGCTGAAGCTCCATGGCCCATGGATATGCTGTGATCTGGCTGACTGTCCTGGACAAGGATTCTGCAGGAGGAAGGTTTGGGTGCCTGGGGCTGCTGCCATCTGTGACTCCTGAAGTGCTGCTACCTGATGGCTCTCAGGAGTACAAACCACAGAGCTGGTGGAGCTCTGACACACGAGGGTGGGAGCATTTTAGCCATCCTAGCCCTGGGAGTCTTCACTTACAAGGCAGCCATTAACCACCTCTCCCACTGACATCAGCCATCCTTCAGCTTTCTCAGTACCTTCCAAATGGGATTTTTGACTCCAGCTCTTTGAGTAGTGGCCATATGCCGAAGGGAGAGGGAAACTGTAAGTAAATGCAGCGATTTTTCACTTTTTCAACATGGAAAAGCATTGCATGCCAAGAAATGTCCTCTTTGTACTTGTTCAGACAAGTTGCTAATGTCTATATTGCAAGATTCAAGAGATAAAATAATCTCCGTTCTGCGTGCACATGTGGGAAGGAGAAGGGCTAGCAGAATATAAATTTTGACTCTGTTGAAAGCACAGCCCTGTGGGAATAACTCCCTACCATGCTCAGCTGCAGTGAGGAAGCACTGCTGGAGAGAAGAAACAGGAGAATCTCCGTGAGTGCTGCCTTTTCCCCTCTGTGTCTGGTGATATTTAGCAAGTCTTTCCCCTCTGCCTTATTGGTGGAGTTGGGAGCGGTCTGTTCTCCAAAGGGGTGGGAAAGGATGACTCTTTATTTCAAACACATGGTGAAAATACTGAATATAATGTTGGTAATTTGCAGCTGGGAACCGGATAGCAAAAAGGATATGAATTAAAAAAAAAACCCCAACAATTAAATCGTAGCTTAAAAAGGGGTAAGGAAAAAGAAAAATCTTTGCAGCTGGAATAGGGCAGGAAGATAGAATGAATTTGCACATTCAATTTATTTATTATTCCAAAATAAACTGAAAGCCAGGTTTAGAAGTGCAAATGGGCAGCCCAGCAGTGGAAGGGTGGGCAACAGTTGTACAGAACATTCTTTAAAGATTAGTCACTTTAATGTGCCCATATGTATCTTCGAAAAATGGACCAGATTCTCTGTGGGTGTAAAAGGCAGCACTTTGTAGAACTCAATTATTTATACTAGCAGAGACTCTAGATAATGTTTCTACTCCTGGCAAACACCAAAGTATGAAAACTTGACAAAAATACACACAGAATAGCAAAGAGGGGAAGAGCAGACCTTGCAAAAAGTGCTTCTTTTCCTACTAAAAATACATACTAGATTTTCCTTTTAGTTTAAAAAAGATTCTGCTCTAGAAGTCTACTTTTCCCAAGCTGTGCATCTAATTTTAGTGGCTTCCACACATCACAACACTAAACATTTGTGCCAGCCTGGCCATTCCTAATGGGGGTATTTATCTGTTTACTTTCCAAGCAGTTACCAAGGTGAAACCTATCTGGCAATATTTAGCATATTGAGAAGAAAAAACCAGTTCTGATGCCCATAGATCTCATCCTGGGTGCAACTTTTGGAGGGTAACCAACTTAGCCAGCTCCTGTTAAGAATATATCTGGGAAGTACCTGTGTATTTGTAACCCCAGCTACCCTTGGGTTCCTGTGTCCATCTGTGGTGGTTTTGATGTTTTCTGTTTTGTGACCCCTCCCTTCTTAGAATGAAAATAAATAATCATAGTCAGAAAAGAGACTTAGTCTAGGTTGCACTAAAAGCAAAAAATCAAAATGCCTCCCTGCTAGACTGCAATTCTCTCATTTTCTCTGACAGTGGCAATGACAAATAATCAGAGAAGGGGGGAAGTTCAAACTGAGGAGGAGGCATTGATGCAGAGCTGCTTGTAACTGGTGGGTAAAGTTTTGGCATTATTCTTTACCACTTGGAATTTCACATTCCTGCTTTTAACTGCTCTGTTTAAAGATAACTACATATGTGAAACTCTAAGTACAATTCATTTGTCTAGGGCTTTTTTAGCCCAGCTCACCATTTACAATTAATCCACCTGTCCTGGTATGAATTTTCTGCTCATCTATTATTGGCATAACTCCCTATTTTTCCTCAGTATTTTTTTAGTAAGAAGTTGAAAAAGTAAAGTAAACATGTTATGCTTAATACACACAAGCTATGACTAGAGCCTGACCTGTTGTTCCTTTTTTGTGTCTTCTAAGAGGGAAAACACGGAATTTTTAATCAATAATTTGATCAAATGCAAAACCATGAACTTTTCTCTTTTATAACACAACAGTACAAAACTGGAATCGTACAAATGCTTGAGAAAACATTTCTCAAAAAAACTCCATTGTAAAGGACAATTAACATTTTGCAGTGGTATGAAGTAAACTTTTTACAGGACTTAGAACTTTTGTGCCAATATTTACCAAACAAAGCATCACAAGCCACACAATGACCCAAATTCACTTGCCATTTACAGCCGTGCAAATCCTTCTCAAGTATAAAGAATTAAACTATTTCAAAATAAATCTGGCCTTAAATAAAGATGTGAGATTATCATGATGCTTGAGAAATGTACATTATAACCTGAGAGAAAGAATTCTTCTAAGCAACTCTGACATAGTATTTGGACAGCTGTTTAATAACAACATAAAATCCTGCTAGTTGAGTTCTATTATAGTTTCTCCTTGTGCTTCCAGCTGGCCACTGCCTGGTCTAAGGGGAACAGAGAGCAGAGCCAAAGATACACATTGCTCTGTGCAAGAATCAGAGAAAGGAAAGGCTGGGAGCCAAATCAGCCCCTCTGCTGCTGGGTGCCTTGGGCTGGAATTCACACCAAGACCAGCCAGAACTGGCCTGGAATCCCATCAAGAAATGCAGACACAGATGTCACACTTCCACACATGTGGTCCAAGGCCACTGCAGTCTTTCCATGGCTCTTGGGTCTGACAGCCTGCGGGATCACCAACCTCCCTCTGGGGATGAGGTTCTGACCCCTCTGGAAAACCCAGCTTGGCAAACTTGCCAGGCCTCCACCAGGGAAAATTGACTCTGATCTCCCCGTAGGAAAGCTGGGCCCCGAGCCCATGACAGGAAAGTGCTGTGATGTATAGAAGCTCATTCATGCTTAGATATGTGTAACATCATCAGGGAGGGTGAAACCATCTGAAAAGGAAATGTCAATTCATACAGCTTGTTGGAAAAATAGCACTGGAAGCACGTTTTATCTGAATATGCCAATCTATTCAGGTCCAAACTGTGAGAATGCATGGTTTTTGTCTTCTTTTGTTTCAGGAGAAAGCAGAACAATAGTTAAAACGTGTCACCACAAAAATGAAGTGATTTAGTGTTTAAAATACCAAACATTTTTTCTTCATAAAGAATTCTGAAATGCTAGCATTTTGTTCTACTCCCCAGTGTGACCAGACTTCAAAATTTCTAAAACTTGCCCTGAAAGAAACTCTGCTTTTGCACAGCTCCAAAATTTAGGTTGCCAACTCCTAAAGTGTTTTATGACCTATGTCCTGCAACTATAATGGAGGAGAAACAAAGGCTCTAAGAAAGCTTCACGCCTTATTTCTTGTCCCAGTCCTGCAGCCTGTGATGGCTTTCATCCCTAATACCGTTGCAGAATTCAGTATCAGGGCAACCCCTCACTTCTTTTATATACAAACCCTGCAGTACTGAGGACACAGAGAGACAAGCAGCACAGTCTTTGACTCCACCAGACCATACATATGTTTTAATGTCATGTGTTAGCAGTAATGGTATATTAAACCTCAGAATTATTTGGCCCTAACCATGAATAAGGGTCTGTGCAGATTAAGGATGTCAAGCAGCTGATACAGGAGCTCTGTACATGAAACTTTCCTTTCCCCATTGCCCCTCATACTGATTTATTCAGAATTCTGCCTGAATGCATTTGCCTGATGTGGAGCCTCTGCATGATGCCCTCATCTTTAATCAGTGTTCTACAGAACCTGCTTTCCTTTCTGGCCATCACCCAGAAATGGCTTTTGGGTAAAATGAGAAAGAATGCCAAATAAGCGTTTAATACAAATCAGGTGGGATTTGATATGCTTCATATGGAAAGCTCCTCCTTGATTTAAATATGTGTCAGATCAGGTATCCTGAGTATTTTGCATCAGAAGGTAAGGACCTGGGAATGAGTCCCTGAAGGTCCTGCCCCAGCTGCAAATGCTCAGGAAGAGCCACCCCAGGAATCTCTCTGGGTGAATGAACTCATGCTGGGCAATGCACACTTCCCATAAATGTGTGCCTACTCTTCCAGTTTAATGCTTTCTATAAAGCTCTTTCTGTTCATTTGGAGGCACATTCAAAGTAACATTTTGCTGAAGCAAGTATTAGATTTGTCACAGGTTAGAAAAAATTCATGATAATTCTAATTTTTTGTCCCTTCGAAGTTTTTTTTTTTTACTCTTAATGGATGAATTTCCCAATCTACTCAATTGCTCCCATAAGCAATTTTTATCCAACTAAACTGTTCCTAATATCTACATTTCAAAGTCCTGCTTTGCATATTTGCCTCAAGGTAGTGTAGATTAGCGTTAGCACCAAAAACCTCAGCAGAACTGGAGGTACCAGGCACACACAGGGATTGTTTCAATGTGTGTCATGTTCTGTGGGAAAGTCACCAAGAAATTCTCCCAGTTGGGATGCAGTAAAGATTCCTATCTAGCTGTCAGTCCAGCCATTGGGATGTAGGTGCCAGAAAATTTACTACAGCTTCACAACTTCCTTCTGAATTTAGATCATTCTGTTCTATTAATGTGCAATGTCCCAGATAGAAATTATATGATTAATTAATCATATTTCATTTTATGCTGTTAGCAACAAGAGAAAACGCCCCAAACCCAGTTCAATACCACCTTGCAAGATAGAGAAACTGAAACTCAATTTTATTTCATTGAAGAAGACAAATATTCACATAGTTTTTCTGCAAAGGATCTTTGGTGTGCAGAGATGGCTATCACCCTGCAGCATAACTCCCTGCTGTTATGCAGTTGGTATTAAATATGTGAAGCCACATCAAATGCTTTTCTAGTTTTAGAACACCTGCTTCCTGCATTTATCTGCACCTGAAGAAATGGACTTATTTCTCATATACATAAAAAAGAGAAATAAGAGAAAATGGAATTTAAGTGCTAGATTTAAAGTGATACCATAAGCATTTAAAATCGAGCAGTAGACGACTGCTGGCTTCCTCACCCAGTAGAAAGCAGTATTTATGGCAGGAACCACTGGACAAAATCTACACTAAATTAAGCAAGACTTCCATTTAGAATATCCAAGCTGCTGTCAAAAACTCCATCTAAACTTTCCCTTTTCTTCTCGTACTTAACACCTGTACTAATGCAGGCTAAGGTGGCAGATTCAGGCAAGACCCTGTGGTTAAAAGGAAGGATATAATTGTGAGTTTTGAAGTTTCCTCATATACAGCATGGCACCTTTCTGAGTAGTGAATATACAACTAAGAAATATTAATGATACCTTTTAAGAGAGCACTACCAGGCCTGCATTGCTTGCAGGATGGCTGTGATGTTTGCTGGGGAACAGAATGTGGTATTGAGATGATGGAAAACTTAATTTATTAAGTGGCAGGATAGAGGTATGAATTAAAACAACCCAGCTAATGAAGAAAGAAGGGAGTTTGAAGTTAATAAGAATAATGGATACCCTGGGAATTGACTTCTACGGTTATTTAATGGAATTAGAATGTCCTAGGAAGGAGAGGAGGGTTTTTACATCATCATGAGATGATAAGATACTTAAGCCTGAAGGTCTGGGTAAACATCTGCTCCACAGCCAGCTGAGCATCCCAGATCACAGAATGACCCCTAAAACCTTGGAGCCCATTCATATTAGTACCAGAAGCACAACAGCAAAGGCTGAAGTTTGGTTCTTCCTGTGCAATGAGCAAAAGTTGTTGTGGGACAGCATCTTGTGCAGTTTGGTGTTTTTATTTTAAGGTATGCACTGAAATTCCGGGCAGATACCCAAAGGACATAAAAAGAAGAGAAAATATAGCAAGAGAATTCTTTTGTTTTATTTGTAAAAGTGTTTGCCAATCCCAGAAATGTGTATAGGACTCTCAAAGCTAATTTGTGAAGTCTGTTACTCTGCTTTAAAAGGGATTACTTCCACTGAGATACATGACAGCTAGTCTAGACTCCAACAGAACAATAAGAACAAAGAACAACCATCAATAAAAAAATTATTTAGATGGAAATAATCCAACCAGTCAACCTTCCTCTTTTTTATCACACAGAATATTGTGCTACAAACCGAAAAGTTAGGTTGATAAGCAGATTTGTTTCTATTGAGAATGATTTTAAGACTTGAAGAGGGGGTAGAGTTAAAAGAGCAGAAGAGCTACAGCAGCAAGCATCCTATATGATTCTGACACGAGCAGTATAGAATGACTGTTGAATTTACAGGAGGCCAAATAAACAACCAAGGCTGTATAAAAAACTGAGGGTAAGCATGTCATTTTCTTTCTTTGATAAATCCACAAAACCCTTGATGTTAAAGATGACATAGGAATAACAGAATCAGGAAACAGGATAAAAACCTTTTACTAGAGGAAAAAAAGGCAAAAAAAGCTATCCACAGATTTGTTTGGGATGATAGAAGGAAGATGATGGACAAACCTAATCTGTTTGCTCTGCAGATCATAAATAAATTTGCAAGTGTCTGCTAATTCCCACATTGTGTGGCTGAGTACAGCACACCTGAAACGTTAGATAGCAGAGGTCACTGCTTCTCCCTCTCTGCATTCAGGCCTTTGGCAGGAGCTCTCACCCTCCAAAGCCTCTGCAGGGCACCCAAATGCACCTGGGGCTGCAGTTCTGTTCTCAACCATTTTCCGCTCCGGTTTGCGTCTCAGTCAGTTTGGTTCAGTATAGCTGGTCTTGGAACAGAGAGGAGGGTGAAGTTGGACCCCTCTTGCCTCTGTCACATCTCTGCCCCTCTCTGCAGGGAAGAGAGTTCTGAAGGAGCACAACAGCCACCTTGCCCAGAAGCCTCAAATGTGGGTTTTGGTTCGCTATCAACATCTTCCTTCTCAATCATTTTTTAAAAACATAATTAATCTCCTTTTTTTCAGAGATTTTTTTTTTCTATGCTGGTGTAAAAGAGAGCACAAAGAGCTCATTATTATAAGAACTTTGCTGAGAAATGGTTCCTGAACAAGTGAAATAACTTCATGACAGTCTTCAGATGACAAAGGAGGAAAAGCAGGAAACTCCTTATGAGATAGCTTTATTCAGAAAGCTGATTTTTTCACCCACCAATGCTTGGGCCCAGGGAGTTATGAACCGGCCAGGAGAAATGAATCAGTCTCACAAGCAACTGCAGCAATGGGCTGAAGAGCAAGAGAAAAATGTAGCTACAGGATAACAAGGCAGACTGAGAACCTTGTGATTCTCCAAGGTCTGTGGAACTAAAGCCAGGAAACAGTTTGTTTTGTCAGGGACTATGGCTGGCCAGGAACTCACATTTATTGAAAATGAGACCCCCTGCACTCTTGGTTGTTTATAGCATCAGCTTGTTATGCTGGTACCTGTGGAAAAATGCAACCCTGATTCTTGGCCTGTGTTTTTTTTGGTATTTCACTCCAAAGAGAACTCAGCAGGCAAAATGTGACAGTTCCCTGGTAATTTTCACACCTCAAACAAGCAGTGATTTTTGTAATAGTACATATTTCTATGTTTGCACTTTATTCACCAAATGTTTCTGAGTTGAAGGAAGCAGATTCATATTTGTGATAAACACATTGCAGTGATTCTAAAGAACAAGAGTATCCCTGAGACTAGAGAAGTGCAGAGCGGAACAACCCAATCCTCTAAAGAGACTGGTACTGAACTATTTGTGAGGAAGTGAGGAATCAAAGGCAAAAAAGGCTAAAAAGCATTGGCAAATTCCAGCAGTGTTTAAAGTCTGTTTTTGGAGCATTTGAAAGAATTCTAGAGTGAGACTATTGATATTGAAATTACAACAGCAAACCTGGTTGCAAGCTGGGCATTAATTGTTGCACCATTCCTTGGTGCCCTTGAAGTGAGCTGCACCAGGACGTGCACTTACACTAAATAAACAAAGTAGTATCATTTAGGGAAATAGGAAAGTGAAGCCTCTAGGCCTAAAACACAGGACTTGGATGCAGTCTCCACCCCATAGGTGCACACCCCCACTTCAGTTGGCATAGGTAATGAATTTTGCTATTTATTAACAGGTTTTATAATTCAAAGCACTCTGGTACTCCAGTCACTTTTATTTAGCAGACGACCTCTCTATTTTCTAGCAGACACTTGACTGGCTCTTTTCTCTCCATGCTTAAACAAATGCTTTATATTCTTTATCCTATACTTCTCTGTTTATTAATTTAAGCAGCAAATTATTTAGGAGTTAAAAATCAGAATATATTCATTTCTCTTTTCTTTGAGCTTCATTCTGCCTTTGAAAAAATCTGAAGATTTCTTTTGATTGAAGGCATTCTGCCTTCATCAGGCAGAAGTAGTTTATGTAGAACAGAAGGTGCTGAAGGTGGGTGCATTTGACTACAGTAATTGGCAGATAATGACATCTGTGAAAGATTTGTCAAATTCAAGGTGGTACTTGTTAAAGTTTGTTGTTCCTGTGAACCTTCTAGAATAACAGAATACCTACTTGTCAAAAAAATAAAGTCTATTTGGATTCCCTGAAATCAAGGGAAAAAAAGAATCAGAACATCACTCTTTTGCTTAGAATTTTTTCTTTCCTACTTGTACCACAGAATTACTTTTCCTTTTTAAGACAAGAAATCACAGTGGCTAATAATCAACACCACTCAATTATTTACACCAAATAGTAACTTATTACTATGATTTAATGAGAGGGTAATTTCTCTTGTTTCATTACTGGCTCGTGAATTATCTTGACTTACATTGCTAATATGGCAGATAACTAATTCTCTTCATGCCATTAAAGAATTTTAACCTGTGACTATATTAAGATCAGTATTTCATTTAATGCTTTTAAATCAAAATTCAAAGAAATAAAAGCAATATGTACAGAGATAAATTGATTCTAGCCTGGTTGTGTTCACTGTATCCTGGGGTGTGTTTACATCACATTTAAAGCTGAAGCAGTGACAAAATAGCTGATGTGGAGAAAAGAAATTTGTCATGTCTGTAGTTCAGAAAAGAACTGACAGCTGTCAGTATGAATTTTTCTTGTCATTTATAAAATAATTAAAGATTGGTTTCTGTGGTGGAAAGCAAAGGAAAAAAAGGGTTCACTAGGAAAAGCTCTGATTGATATTTATCTGGAGAAGAAGTTGAGAAGGTTGGGTTTTCCCTACAACCTTGGGATGTAGCAGTTCCTGGCCTGTCCTTGTATGTACTTAACTTCCCACCTCTCCTCATTCCAATGCTGATGAGTTTCATGTTTTCCCTTGAAAAGACAACTCTGTGTTTGTCAAGGAAAGCTTTTAGGGACAGAGCACTAGAAAGGAAGCTTCAAGTATGTAAGAGAGCTGAGAGGAGTTTTTGCCCATTCCCCAGGGATGGCAGGGTAAAACCCAGGCTCCTGGCCCCAGAGGCAGCCATCCCTACAGCACAGGCAAAAGCTTCCCTTTGGGCTCCTGTAACACACTTCTGATCTCCAGCAATGGAGACCAGAGGCAGAAAAACCTCAAGAGCTCCCACAGAGATGGAGACCAGAGATTGCAAGGTCAGTGCCCATGTACCTGCAGTATCTCATGGTTGTTTTAAGGATTAAGCTGGATTAAAGAAGCAAATTGAGCTGAAAAATCTATTAGTTAACAGCTTCTACTAAATACACTCCAACACAGGGGAAAACTCACTTTTAAGAGTGAGTTAGCAGGTTCTGTCTGCTTAAAGCTTGACCATAACTAAATTAAATGCTTTCCATTCATTGACTTGTACCTCAGTGCCAGAACTGCTGGAGCAAGGAAACTTTTCCTGAGTCAAGAGTTTCTTTAAGGAGCTCTTTGTGCCATTCTTTGCATCAGCCATCCTTATCTGCTCAATTTATGAACCCATCTGAAAAGATCCTGCAAAACCCAGAGCATTCTCAATACTCAATTTGGAATGCTCGTAACTCAATCCAATGAAAACCAATTTTCTCCAGAGAACTCAAAAGCCTTTCTTCTTGGTGAGAGCAATTTCCAAACCGTATTTCAAGTTTCAGCTCCCATCAGTTTTGGCTGTAAAAGTGTTTTAAAAGAGTCACTATCTCTATAAATANAAATATTACACTTATATTTTACTTTGGTATAGATATTTGACCTCTCAATTGCATCAGATACAGGAGCAGCTGAATGCCCTTCACACAGGAGCTTCCAGGCAAACTAAGATTACCATGGATTTCAGGAAGAGACAGGCTGAAATATTCAGGAATCAAAAGTGAAACTATAGAAAATAATCTTGACAGAAATGGAAATCTTATAGTTGTTTGTCTTGCTTTCCATGGACCTCCAGGGTCCCCAGAAATCCTCCACTGAGCTCAAGACTCCTTGTACTTGTCACTCTGCAGGAAAACATGTATTAAGAAATAATTCTTCCTCAGTAACAATCTAAATATATACAGCTAATGGCAAGAGAAGGAACTGAACTGAAATCAAAATCCCAATAAATCATCCAACTCTCATATAATTCAACAGTTCAGCCACAAATTAAATTCCAACCTCCAGTCTAATTTTCCTATATTCTAAATCAACATATTGCTGTTTCTCACTTGTTATTTGTTTGTGTAGCAGAATTTCACTCACTCCTAAGACGCTACGATCTTTGTTGCCAGAGATCCAATGCTTCCATGTCTTACTCCTTCCATATTTGCCTCCTCTCATTCCCAACGTGCCCTTTTACTTGTTTCTACACAGTAGGAACAGATTCAACCTCAGGCACCCAAAAGATTTAAAAGCATCCCTTAGTTCATTTCTGGAAAGGTTGAGAGCTCAACTCCATTTCCTCTCCTATTGTAATAAACAAGGTGTGATGAAGAGATCCCACACAGATGAATCCTGGCTTTTGTATACTGCCTTAGAGTAGGAAGAGAAATCATTTTGTTATCTCTGAACATTTCAGAAATATTGGTTTTTCCACTTTTTGTGTATGCATAAAGTTGGAAATCTCAAACTGTTACAAGCCAAACTCCCAGGCACTTTTGGAGTAATTCAAAAATTTTCAGCTTGTATGAAACCACTGCAAACATATCACTGTTTTTGTCAGCATTACCTAACATTGCAAAACTAGGACTTAAATAATAAAATAAGCATCCCACAATCTTTCATACTGAAGATTACAAATACTTTTTTTTCTGATAAATTCAAAATGTTCTGATGGCAAAAACTTTTCGTTATTCCATTCCCTTTGCCTCAGTTTTTGTTTCAACAAATTGCAACAACATCCAACCAGTTGTGCCCCACATCACTGAGATTCTGCAATGCTGGTTCTCATCTTGCAGTTAAATTTCGATGCAATCTATATTTCCTTGCTCTGCCAGTTGAACAGACCCTTCACATGATTTCAGTGGTTTTTGGATATAATAACCACTGCCACATGCAAACATGAAGTTAATAACCAAGTCATGATTTTACATCTGCAAACCAATGGCAAGCATTCAGAAGTTAAGTGTAATTAAGGTTGGGACAATATCAGAAGCCACAGCTTGATTCACTTACTACTAAAATTTCCTACAGGAACTCTGGTCACTTTGACAGCTGATGAAATATTAGCCTAAGCAAAACACATCAGCACTTGTATATGTTTGAGAAAAGTAATTTATCAGAAATACAATAAACACCAGCTGTAATTCCCTCGGAGATCATTAGAACTTGGAAGTTGAAATTTAGATTTTTTTTTTAAGCACAAGGAGAATTTACATTGGATTGAATTAGTTTTTGGTATGCCCATGAATCATTCAGTTTTAATGGAGTTTTATCAATTTATATCAGCAAATGATTTATGCCATTGGCATGAAGCCCTCAAAGGTTTCACAACTGCTGAAATTAAGTGCTGGAATATTCACTTTGGTTATTGTATTTTTTTGAAACCTTGCAATGTGCCTGGATCTCTTGGATAGAAAACCATGCAGTAGCATTTCTTTCAGCCAGAAGAATAAGCTAGAGACAGACTGCTGAAAAATAGGTATCCCAGCTGAAATATCTTGCATTACAGCTGAAATTAGTGTTTCTCAAAGACGTACCTTTAGCACAGAAAAACAAACAGAAGCAGTGGTCATGTCTGACAAGGATTCCTTGGATTCACTCCCCCAGTAACACACTTACCCTTTGTTACAGACTGCAATAAAACATTGCTGCACTTACACTGTCGGCATTTTACAGGTATTAACTCCTAGAAAAATAATTTAAAATGTCTCACCAACTTGGTTCTTTTCAGCTTTGCTTTTATATTTCTGATTATTTCTCAAGTATTCTAATGTTTTTAGTTTTAAAACTTCTCCAGAATATATTCAATAAAATGTTACACAGACATGAAAACACTTTCTATAGGCTGCAGACAGTCAATTATGTATGATTCAGCTTGAGTGAAAAAGAAAAGGGATACTGTAAGCATGATGATTTCATGTTGCTTGCTAAAACTAACACTTGCTGGTATTTTCACCTACAAACTTGGCTTTTTTTTCCCCAAGAGTGGGCTGCAAAGGGGTTGTTTACTCAAATACTACTGTGCAATATAGTTGATAAATTTTTTTAAAATAGTAACTACTCCATAGACAGCTAAGCTGGAGAATTATCCAGGGTGAAGCTTTCAAAGGCAGCTTTTATTCACCTTGATTAAACTACTTCAGGAAAGTTTCTACTTTCATGCCTAAAAGGCTGGGCAGCAAACTTTTGAACCTTTATTTTAAAGGGGTAACTCGTTTTTGTTTCCAACATGTGGAGCTTCTCTGTCCACACACAAGCACTGATGAAAAGGAATGCTCAAGTGAGCGAGGACTGCAGGTTGTCTTTTAAATTAAAAAAGCAGTGCTGCACATACAAGACCATCCTACAAATTTTATCACAACTGAAACCTCACACATGCACGTAAAAATAGCCATAAACCCACCTAAACAAACATGAATCCATAAAGCAGTGGGAAAGCATTTTGACCTTCTCTAGACATATCTTGAAAATGTTTCCAAGGATTGATAGGCAGGCCTTACCTATCTGATAGTGCCACTGCCCATATCCTAACAGTGGGAATGGCATTTACGGGCATAACTCCTGTGCAGGATAATGTATTTGAACAGGATTATGTCTCTGCAACAAATACTGAACAGACCCAGATCTTGGTAACTTGGAATCAGTTGCAGCACATAGTTAGTGCCAACTTACAGTGGAAACATGGGGTTTACTCCAGCTTGATTTTGATGGGTGAATGTATCTGGTATTTTCTGCAACACTTGACAGCAAGATGAAATCTACACCAGTGGAAATGACATCCCTTTATATACTTTGGAGTGTATTTCTCACCCAAGAGCACTTCCAGCTCTCCGAGTGCTCGCAAAGAGCACTTCCAGCACAAGCCAGCTGCCTTGTGTACATTGTAGGTGAGTTCTTACGGACCTAAGCACACTGGTTGAAATAGGCAGGCCATGCTGGAAAAGCCTTCTCTCAGAGCACTCATTGAGGAAAGATTAATGGGACTGACATTTGTGAGAGCAAAGATAAAGCTGAAAGCCAAGAGGAACCGATCAAAACATGCATCAGCAAACCAGAATATAAGTATTTTCTTCTGTACATCCTCATTCTCTGTCCAGAACAACAGATTTACATGAGATGTTACCTATAACACAAATATAGGGAGAAAGCAGAACGTCTAACAAACACATTAACTTTTGGGGTTCAGACTTGGAATTTCCTGCTGGGACAGGAGGAGAAGAGAAGGAGTTGAACAGAAAGAGCAATTAAATTTCTCAGATTGGGTTTTGACACACAAAACTGCTACTAACTTGTGTGTGACTGACAGCAAAGTGAGAACTGGCAGCATTTCCTTCCAAGAAAAAACATCGCATTGCCTAGTAGAATATTACTTTAAGGTATGACTTCTCTTATTTGAAAAACAGAATTGACAAATGCTATTTCTGTCCTGGATCCATTTTGAAGTTTTTCCACTTTTTAGCAGCAACTTCAGCTTCAATCCAAGTGCTTGCTGCTGGAAAACACAGGCAAGTTATGGCCCCTGGTACTCAGGAGTGGCTGCTATAGGCCCCCTCCTGTAAGCAAAATCCAAGAATTTTTTTGCAGGTAAATCTAAAACTAGTTTTGAGTTCACTAGGATATCTCACTTGGATAAAGCTGGTGTGCTACAGATGCTTTTAGAACAAATACCTGCTCCCACTGAAGTCTGCAGCATTACCACTGTCATCAGCAGGATTAGGCCTAGCAGTTAAAAAGTCCCCTGTGGTCTAAGTACCTGCTTTTCTGTGCCTTGTATGTTCTTACCTTAAATGTTACTGAGCTGAAAAAAACCACAGAAGTGTTTTAAAAACCTCTTTTCAAATAGATGTCCTTGAATGGACAAAGCATTCTCTATCCGTTATGCTTGTAACACCACTAAATAGAGATGTGCCGCAAAAATATTAAATAATAAATTACTTCTCTTTTGCTAACAGATTAGATGAATTAATTAAAAAGCCCTAAAGCTTTCAGAAATGCACATATATTTTGCATAATCTTCCTGGATGTGTTTTAACAAATTAATAAATGAAGGTTTATGATTTCCTTTCTCCTGTACTTCCCAACTAATGTGCTTATCTGTAAAACTCAGCAGTGGAAAGGATAATTATCCTTTATAGCTGTATGTGGAGAGCAAGACACAGAGAAACCAAGTGTCTGTGTACAAACTCTGCTGCAGATGGAACAGAGTTCAGCCTTCCTGAGCTACAAACCTGCCAGACATAAACCCCTTCCAGCCTGGGAATGCGACAGTTCCCCAGACCTAGCCAGCACACTGTACCTGGAGGTTACTTACAGTAATCACAGCATGGCCAAAACCCCAAGCACCAACTGAGTAAACTTGGGTCTCTGCAGGCCTCAAAAATACAGCCTAGGTTTGCAGGGAATCAGAGCAAATGACTGATCCAGGTCTCCCAGATCCCCAACTCATAGCATGAGCCTCAGAACAACCTTACTGTATAGAGTTTAAAAGTCCACATCTCATTTGATTTTGTGCAGATAAGAGCAGTACTTACAGCACTTGGAAATTCTGCTTAGTGCCATGAATTTACCTTTAACCCAGGCTATTAAAAAGAACGATCCAGCAGGGAACACTTTGATTCCAATATCTTTTTCTTTTCCATATTATTAATTTTTAATTGGTGGCTTTTGAACACTGCACCAATCCATAAAAGAAAATCTTCTAGGTTTTTAGTTTCTTTAATTTAAACTGTTGTATCTTGAGACCTCTGATCCTGTGCACAGAGCTTTTAAGAGCAGCTTGTTTGGCTTAATAAGATTTCTGCTGAGGAATAAGCTGAGGAGTTCCCAATGTACCGTTTAACTAAATGGTCCTTTTTTAACACAAGAAGAAACCAACTGGATTTCTCTTTGCTTTGGCAAGCTTTGAGCACCTACCCTTTCATCATTCTTTCATGTTGATCTCTTTCTAGCTCTCT
>WEKY01040168.1:134274-158643 GCA_013390045.1 Picathartes gymnocephalus | reverse complement strand
AAAGACAACTCAACCCCCAACATAAAGCTGTATTTCATATGGTTTTATGCCCATTGCCACCTATGGCTTCCAGCAGCTCCAGATTACCCTCAGTCCCCTGGAGCAGTCCCATCAGGGAGCCACTGCCTGTGCTGTGGCTGCTTTGGAGCACTGTGTCCATGCTGGCAGGGCAGGCACTGCCGCACAGCCTGTGTGGTGGAGGACAGCCTCATTCCCCTCCCCGTGCCTGTTCCTCTGCCTGAACACAGATTTGTCACAGAACTTATAGGAGCTGCCCAGGTCTGTCTCTGAATGGGATTCTCCAGCCCTCCTTTGGTTATTTCAGGGTCTTGGTAGAAGGCGGGGTAGAGCACTGATACGTTAATATATTCTCCTAGGAAAAAAGCTAAATTACTGTGATTTTTAAAATTAGTTTTTAGATTTTCCATGTGAGCAAGTTACCAGATTGTCAGATTTAGTGTACTTGCCAATGTATAACACATATATGTGATTTTTGTAGGGTGAAAGTTGACATTGCTTCTTCTATCTGGTAAATAAATATTAATTAAGGTTCCTTTAACCATGCGTATTTTAAAATTCCTGTGTGACAAAATAAAAGACTTGAGAGAAGGCCTTCCAGGTATCTTTGGAAACTGATGCCCAGGCGGTTCCCTCTGAATGTCAGGAAATGGTGTTGCACTGTGAGGGTGTCTGAGCACTGGCACAGGTTGCCCAGGGAGGTTGTGGAGTCAAAGCCATTTGCATATAGTCCTGGGAAACCAGCCCTAGGTGGTCCTGCTTGAGAGTCCTCCTTGACCAGATGACCTCCAGAGGTCCCTTCCAATCACATACATTCTGTCATTCTGTGAAATTTCATTTTTCTACGGAGGTGTTCATGTCACTGCAGGAATCCAGAGACACAGAGGTTATTCTCCTGCTGCACAAGCTAACTTCATAGTACAAGAGTCCAGGACACCCATGTTTTCAGTTTTCAACCTCAAGAGGGCAGGAACATGAGGAGCTTTTTTCTGTTTACTTTCTGCTATCCAAAATTGATGTAGCTAAAATTGAAGATACATGTTGAAATTGGCATTTGCTTCCAAGATAAACCCTAACCCAAGACTGAACTATGATTAATTTGGAAAATGAACACCACAGTTTCTTTCTGGACGGCTGGAATTTGGTTAGGCTAATGGGGCCAACTGTTGAACTTGCTTGGTCTAACAGTGTTTCTTAATGAATTACACTAATTTGTGCCACTGGAAGAGCTTATGAATTTAGACTAGTGTTGTTTAAATGGGGAACACACACATATAATCCCAGGACAACCTGCAGCAGTGACTCAGCTCTGTGTGCTGTCACTGGAGTGACCTGTGTCTGACTGGTACAGTATGGTACAAACATGGGCCATTGACCTTTCCACATGGAGCATGGCCACCCCTTCCTCAACATCTGTACAGTTAGAAAGTGTTCCAGTGGGCATAAGCATCCATGTGGCAGTAATCTTTATCAAGGATAATCTTTTGTCATAGAACAGTAAATTACATGCTAATGGAGGATAAAAGGCAAGACAAATGTGTATCTTCAAGAGTCAGTCAGAAAATTATAGAAGTATTCTGCAATAGATAAAAGTATAATTAGGAAAATTAACATCTAAAACAGTTTGTGCCATACAGTCTAAATCCTTCCTGATACTCTGAGCAATGTGGCTCAGGGAGCCACAAAGAAAGCTTCATTCATATCAACAGGTAGATTAGATAGTGAGAAGAAGAAAAGTAGGTTTCTTATCATAAAATTTCTTTAGTAGTAAGCAGAGCAGTTGTGTGTGACTGACTTGGTTTCAGCTGGGACTTTCATTTGGAACAGACACCTGAGAACTGTCCTGTGCTAACCTCCCACTGTCCGTCTTGGAATCAGTGTGTCACCCTGCTTACAAGCATCTTGCTCCTGAAGTGATCCATGCAACAAAACTCAAACAGGTTTTACATGTACTACCTAAAAGTACTCCAAGAGATGTACATTTATTTACTTAGTCAAAGTTTATTATTTTTATTTTTATTTATTTTAGATACCGAGTGTATTTTGGAGCCTCTGTCTCTGCCAGAAAGTCCAGGTGGTGTTGATGCAGTAGAAAGTTCTCCCTATGTGCCTTGTATTTTCTGCAAAGAATGCTATGTCTTAGCAGAACAAAACCAGCTCCTGAAGCACATGATTATTGAACACAAGCTCGTCATAGCAGATGTGAAACTGGTTGCAGATTTTAGAAGGTAAGAGTTATATAATTTAAAATGAATGTGTATATGTGCAGAGGTTATTGAAAGCTTTGGAAAAGTAGAGATCATCTTTTTTAAAAGAAATTGTGGGAGGATTTCTGTTAACTTTTCTTATGAGCAATTTGCTGCTGGACTGTAAGGCTGTTTTCTTATTTCCTTCCCCACCCCTAGTGCCTAGATGTTGCTGGGACTAGGGAGCTCTGTTTTATGGCAGTTCCTGTGTTTGACTTTTTTTTTGTATATCCTAGGGTCTTCTCAAGTCCTGTCACTAACCAACAAGTTGTGTGCAAACTAGAAAGCTGGTTTTTAGCTAAGCTCATTCCAGACAATCAGCTCTCCTAAATTGGGGTTTTATTTGTGTAGGGCAAGAGTATTTCTCCCCCTGTACAATGTCCTAAAGCTGTGTATTGTACACAGAAGCTGCTCAGTACAGGATCTCTCACTTCCTGGGATGAAATTTGTTTGTGCTATTTTAAGGCTGACAGTATTTCCCCATCGAAATCACATTTAATTCTTAATTACGCTTTACAGTACTGTGATCTACATACAACTGTGGCTCCTTCTACAGCTGTGTCATTGATCGTCTCACCAGGGTCACATTTGGCTTTCTCTCTCTTAGCTTCCTCCAGTAGGTGAGATGGCCCCAGCTGGCTTGTAACTTGAGAGAGGAGGTACTTGCTTGGCATTTTACTTTCCACAGTAACACATGGGCCAGGAGGAAGGCTAGACAGTACCTGCCAGTCTGTAGATAGTTCTGCTGTAGTGTTTAAGTGTTAGATGGATAATTTCTCAACTAAAATAAGTTTTCTGGTAGGTCTTTTGTTACTAGTTACTCAGTCAAAGTCAAGACCTTGTGTCTATCAAGACTCAAAAAAAAAATGAAATAATACAGTATAATTTAGGAAGACAAATGTAAGCCATATAAATCCTTAATCAGATGTATGAGCTTAACATTGCTTAAAATTCAAAACTGATGCTGGTTTTTGTTTGCTTTTCTGCTGAAGGCAGGCAGAAGGAGAATGTACTTGTTCTTTGGAGATAGCACTAGTATCTTCAGGTGAATAAAGGAATCAGAGCTGCTCAGTCATGGACCACCAGTCTAACTGTGATTGGGAGAATTACTTTGCATTAATAGAAATCTATTTTAAAATCGCCCCTTCAAAAAGTGCCCATTTAGAGTCTTTTTGCTGCTAATACAATTGGAAGGTAGCCAAATCTTACAGAAAGTGGCCCCAGGATGCGAAATGACGGAGTTGTTACTCTGGAGTGTGCTTTCTCTGATTTGCTGTATTAGTAAAATAGTCCAATACTATGCACAAAAAAGAGAGTATATTCTGATGTGTTGCACTGAGGTGTGGAAAATACAGGGATCAGCTCTGAAAAGTTAGTATTATTTTTGTACTTAGCAAAAGCTAAGTTACAGCCAGTCTTAGGAATACATTTCTTGACAGAACTGCAAGAAGTGGATAATCCAGAAAAGACCAGTGCTACTGGAAAAATTTTTTCTTCTCTTTTTAACTTTCAAGAATAAAGATAAGCTGGCATAAGGGCAGAGGGAAGAGATAAGGGGAATAAGCTTATGCTTCGTGACTCAACATGATCACTCATCTGTCTCCTTGGAAGTATGACAATGCATTGGTTTTATCTGGTCATTGATTATTTGGGTTAAGTCTTATGGTATGAAATCCCTTAACTGTAATTTCCGTGACACAGACAGTTATGGGCAGGTGAGTTTGTACCAGTGTTCATTTCTCTCAGTGTAAGGGACAGACATTTATTAAATGCGCGCTTGAAATCTCTCCATTTGCACATTTATGTCCTAAAGGCTCAAGGATGACTTAGTCTGGAAGAATGGCAGTTCTGTTTAGCAACTGTTTCAATGTGCATTGCAAACAGTAGAGTAGGCAGGGGGAGAACTAAAGACTCACCTCTCACTTGCTGACATGTGATGATGCTGCTGAATGAGCCTCAGCCACACTAGCTGGCTTCACTGTGCTCAGCTGTCTGCTGCACCAGAGGTTAGTCCACTCCATGTCAGAGTTAGCAGAAAGATGTCCTGATTCCTTGGCTGCTGCAGTTGAAGTCCTCCTATGTGTTAGGTGAGATGATAGAGGCAGCGTGAGCCACTATGGGATGTGATAGCTGTGGCAAGTATGCTTATAGATTGCACAAGTATTAAAAGTGCAGCTATCTGAAAATGCCCTCATAATAATGATATCTGATTTTTTAATTATTCTTTCCTTAATTTTATGGCATATAATGAAAAGCAATCATTGAATAGTATTTACCTTATAAACTCTCACATGATTTATATCATACATGAATATAAATTTAAGCAAGCACCTAAGCATTTTCAGATTGTTTTTAATAGTAAAATTCTGAATAATTAGCACAAGAATTGCTTGATTCCCTTCATCATATCAGTGAAGTGATGATTTCTTCTTGGTTAGACAGTAGCTTCCTAGTTCAGTGGAAATCTAATCTCAGTTGGGTTCTGTTGATGCAGCTGTAATACCAACAAAAATAGTACAGAATGTTTTTAAACAACTGTAGTTGATGTGTTTAACTTTCAAGATGTGTTTAGGGCTTTTCATATTCTGTATGCTGTCTTACACCCAGGTGTTCAGGGACTTCAATTTTCTGTCTTTCTAGTTGTCTGCCAACCTACAGCTTTCACTGTAACTCCACAGGAGACCTGCCAAAACCTCACTTTTGTCAAGTTGGTGTTTTTACTGAGTTTCAGCTTCCTGACTGCATCTTGCAGAACACAGAGCACAATATTTTGGGAATTTGAGAAAGCTCTGTAACAGATCTTTTCAGTAAAGATGCATCTGAGTGAAACTTATGTCTGAAGATGTGAATAGGTCACAGTGTTTATGCAAAGCTTGGTGCAAATCTGCTTATTGAGTTCTTCACTTTGACAGCATGGTTAAACCCAGTTTAAGTGAAACTGAATTAATTTCATAAAATTGAAAACTAATATGAAGGAAGAAAAAAAAGGACACAGGAGTTGAAAAAAGAAGTAAAACCACTTAAGAATGTAGAGCATGAAAAAACCAAGAGCTAATCAATTGTTTATTAAAAGGTTTTTGGTGTTTCCTTTTTCACTGATCATCTTCGCATGTTTTTTTAAAGCTACATCTTGTACTGGAAGAGGAGGTTTGCAGAACAGCCTATCACGGACTTTTGTAGTGTGATAAGAACAAATTCAACAGCTCCTTTAGGTAAGTATGCTGCTTGCTTACTCCCTGATGGGCAGATCACGTGATAATTTCTGGCATATACTGCTGCTTTGATCAGCCAGGTGTGTCTGACACTAGGTCAGAAAACCACAGAAGTAATGTTTAACTCTTGGGCACAACTTACCTTTTCCAAGGATTACAACGTGTGCTTCAGCACTGTGCTGAGTGAGGATGAGCTCAATACATGCTTAAATGCACTGTGAATTGGGGCCCATTGCAAATCAAGGCCTGGAAGCAGAGCTGCTCACATCATGGCTGGGGAGGCATTGGTACCCACTGCATAAAAAATTAGTGACAGTCCTTTCAGAATGATGAGAAACATTCCCAGTGAGCTGCCTTTTCTGACTTCACCCTGCCCACCACCTGCACGGACGCTGCTAATTCTTCTTGGACATCAGGGCCACAATCCCCCTTCACTTCCCCTGCCCCAAGAGTGTCAGGAGACATTATCTTCACAGAAGCCATACAGTTCTGCAGTTTTCTGGTCTCCAACACAAGACTGAAACCATAGTTCACTATTCTGCTGCACTGGTATGGTGGCACATTCCACCGTAGGGACAGTGTTGATTGTGTGAAGGAAGTGTTCTTCTCAGAAGCAGCTGATGCATTACTTTGGCTTTCCTTTTCTAACAGAAAAACAGTTTGCCTAGAACAGACAGGAACTTTAGGGCTTTTCTGCATCTTTAATTCTCAATGGAGACCTTAAAAGAGAGGAAACAATGCATTCAGCTGGTGTCAGAGATGGTTAGAAGGTGAAAACTGAGTACAAAATGGATGAAAATAATGTTTTTTAATTATTCAAGATAATTTTAAGAAAAGTAGCCCTGGAAAACATGAGAATCACTCAAAAAATCATGATTCTCTTTCTCTTACATATGTACATTTTTGCTTCTGAAATTTTAACACTTACCACTCAGTTTGAAAACTGCAAATCAAGCACCTGAATACCAGAATTATAAAATATCAATGAGCCTTGTCTCTCTCTCTCTCTCTCTCTCTCTCTATCTCTCTCTCTCTCTATCTCTCTCTCTCTATATCTCTCTCTCTTTCCTTCTCCCTCCCTCCACACTCCTCTTTCCCCCTCCAGAAAACTGTTCTTATCTCAACTTACTATCTTTCATATTTTCCTACATGCTAAGTAATTTTAATTCCTTTGAATAAAATTTGTTGCCTTCTTCAATTTAATATGACCATAAATAGTAAAAAGGCTACTAATGATAAAATACGTGTAAAACAAAGTAGAAATGTAAATTAGGCAAGTCTCAATGTATGGTACTAAACAGTTGTTGTGTATATCCACAGGTGGAAAAATATTTAATGATAAAAGGTAATGTGATAGGTCGGAGCATGGGGAAGATAAACCAAATTATGATAGCTACTGAAAACTGACAGTTACTTAGGGAAATAACTGATAAGATAAAAATTAAAGGTGATTTTGAATTTCTTTCATGCTGACTTTAATCTGTAACCAATATAAATGGTAATTGTTTACGTGCCCAGAAGAACCATCATAAAAGTGAATAAAGCTGGTAGTGAAGAAAAGGTGTGCAAGACTTTTGCCTTCCAATATAAATATGCACAAATATTTAAACGTTTCATTAAATTATGAAATTAAAGCAACTGACTTTTATAGATTAAAAATCATATTCTTACTTAGTTAATGTATTCCAAAGTCTTAGCAAATGATCTGCCAGTAATGTTCAAAGCAGCTGCAACTTCCCATTCCTTACTCACACTTTCTAATCTCTTAACAGAGGAACAGGACAATTATTTTCTTCTATGTGATGTTTTACCAGAAGACAGATTACTTAGAGAACAGCTTCAGCAAAAGAGACTGGTAAGAAATTTATGTTGTTTCATTTTTAAAGTAAACAGTCCAATAGAATAATATATGATAACTTAGTATGCATTTTAAAGTGAAAGAATTTTTTGCTCGATGGCAAAATTCTGCTTCTTTTTAAGCTGCTGCACAAACACACACAAATCCCCTGTTTATAGATTTTTTCTTGGGATAAATTTACAGGTTGTATGTCAGTGTTTCACACAAATAGAAAATACTCCCAGAACACTGAAAAAGTTTGTGTGCTGAGCAGTTTTCTTCTTGCAAGAATCTGCAATGCATCAACACACTATCTTTTGTGTAATAATATACATCTAGAGAAATTATTAAAATACAACTTGGTGTGTGATACTGTGAGCAGGGAAGGTAATACTTATCTACAAAATCTTCGAGCAGGTTGTTTTTGTGCATTCACACCCCCTTTCCTTGATTTCATTAATTCAAAGTCTTGTAGTCACAAGCACCATGGTGTGTGAGTGGAGGAAGTCTGGCCAGTATTGTTTCTGTGGGATGCAAAGGACAAGAAATGCCAGCTCTTGAGTCCACATGAACCACTCTGGTTCTTCTTGCCTGGTGATGGCAACCTAGTGCTTTGGACAGACCTTGCTGAACTTCTGGACATTGTCAGCTCTGAATGGATGGTCCTTCAAGTTCAACTCGTGCTGACCAGCTTCCAGGAGTCTTAGTCCAGGTTGTTAACTGGTGGGTTTTTTTCTGTTTTCTTGTTTGAAAGACATGTTTGGAGTCTGGTTTTGCTGCTGTGCTGATTTAGAAATGAATGTTATATGGTACATAGCAGCCTTGTTGACATTCTCCTCACGTTAGGATGCAGGGTGTTCTGCTGGAGATGCAGAATACCCCGTATCTGTACTTTGAAATGTTAGACTGCAGGCCTTATAGTCTTTACATAAATACATTCCTCAGTTTAGTGCTGGCAGCTGTGTCCTGAGAATTGTCAGCACAGACCTCTTAACTCTTTGTTATGCTGTGTCTTCTGGTATGTTTATATTACAAGTTTGTACATACACAGCATGCAGATAAAGACACCTTAAGTGATATGCATTCAGAATGAAGGAGAATCTTACAAAACTCAAATTCTAGTCCTAGGGAAATTGGGATTGGCAGGCAAAATCCAGTTGGTTCAGCTACTCTGTGAGTGCTGTTTCAGTTTGCTGGCAACAGTAATATTCTTCAGGTTGAAGTACATGAATAGTGAATCTTCCAGAACTGGAAGAGTATGTACAAGTCTTACACAGCTTTCCATAGGATCCCAGCTCCTGCAAAGGAGAAATGTGATAGTTCTTCCACTGGAGATTTCCCATGGAGTTGGAGTTGCCTGAGCTGAAACCTGCATTCCTATGTGGGTCCACTGGATTGGCATGGACTCAGAAAAAAAACAGCTGATGCACTCATGCCTAGCATGCTTCCCTTCCGCTGTCTGGGATCAGTAGAAAAGGTTTGTCTAGATCAGTATTTTACCCTTGACAGCAGCTAAGTGTCTCTGGTATGTGCTGTCTTCTGATCTAGTGGTGATTCTTTCCCAAAATATTCACTTAGTCTCCTGCAATTGGCAGCTCAAAAATTTCTGAATTCAGCAGTATGAGCCTCCAACTCTGAACTGACAAAATCTTCCAGGATCCCCACTACCTGCAGGAGTGAGTTGTGCCACTTAAACCACACACTGGGAGAGCACCATCTGTTTGGTCCTTTTGAACCTGTCATGTCATACCTGGCAGGTTTTTGTATTAGAAGATGTAGTGAAGAATTTGTCCTTAGTATTATCCAAACCATTCATGATTTGTCTCCTGATTTATCTGCCTTATATTTTGTCATTCATTAGTCATGTGCTGGAGTGCACACTCATGGCAAAGAGGGACAACAACATCCTGGGCTGTATTAGGAAGAGTGTTGCAGTCAGGTCAAGGGAGATGGTCTTTCCCCTCTACTCAGCACTGCCGAGACCATATCTGGAGTGCTGGGTCCAGCTCAGGGCTCCCCAGTACAAGAAAGATGCCGACTTCCTTGAGCAGCTCTGGTGCAGGGTCACAAAGTGCTTAAGGGACTGTGACATCCTACATACAAGGGGAGGCAGCTTGGACTGTAAAGTTTGGAAGACAAGGCTCACAGGGGAACTTAGTGTTGTATATAAATACTTGATGGGAATGAAAAAGTAATCAGATTCTTCTCAGTTGTGCCCGCCAACAGGACTAGAGGGCATGAATTAAAAGTCAGGAAATCTGCCCTGAAAACAAAAAACCACATTTTTATTGTGAGGGTGGTCAAACACTAGAACACGTTGCCCAGAGAGATTGTAAACTCTTCATTTGTGCAGACAGTCAAAAGAGAACTCAAAAACACTCCTGGGTAACAGAGTAGAGGTGACCTTGCTTGGGCACAGGGGTTGGACTTGTTACTCTCAAGAGATCCTTTGCAACCTCAATGATTAGGTGATTTGAGGCTGAGGGATGCTATTTGGTGATTCTTCACAGTGCATCATTGCTGCACTTCTCTGTATCTTTTACAGTTTCCTACAGCCCTTTGGGTTTGTGAAAGACATCTTGAATTTTGCATGTGGGTGTGCAGTGTCATAGTCATGTTTGTTTCCCAAGCATGTATCACATTTGTGGCTTTGAGGGAGGAAAAAGGGCTGTGATTGAGCATGCAGCTGATGTTTTCACAGAACCATCTTATTACAAGTAATACCTCCTGGATTGCTATAAATTGGACTGTACTTTTTTGCTTTTTAAAGGGCATTTGTTTCTGGTTTTGTACCATACAGTTCTATGGCAACTAGGGCTTTTCTCCACTGCAGTGCCAAGGGCATGTGGAGTCTGTTGGCAGGTGAGCAATCTCATCTTCTCTGCAAGTAGACATTTCTTCAAACTCTGGAATGAGTGGAAAATTTAGCCCAAAGTAAGTGCTGGTTTTGTTTACAAAGTAATTAAATTAGAAAAGAAAGTAGTATGCATTCTTATTATGGTGCAAAATACTTTGCAGTTATCACTGTTTTGAAATCAGAATTGTATCCTCAGTTTTTACAGAAGGATTTTGTGAAATCAAGCTGCAGCTGTAGTTGGGGCTAATGGAGTCACTGCTTTAGTTACAGCAATAAAGTCTGTTTATTTTTTCATTTCCTTTTGCTGCAATCTGAGTGCTGACTTGCAAGTTAAATAGATATTTTGTTTTGTAAAGCCTTTTACCTCCAGATGAGTCCAGCAATTAAGAGTGAGCTGGCAAATGGGCTCATGTGAGTTGCGTAGAATAAAGACAAGAACTATACAACTTTTGGTGATTTTTCTGCAGCCTTTGAATCCTAACTGCTGTCTCCAACAGTAAGCCCAAACAAGGACAAATGCTGTCTTTAAAATGTGCTGCCTGAAGCACTTCATTCTGCAGTTTTGAAACTCCAGTTTAGGACTATTTCAGGCTGTATTGCAGCAGGGAGCTAGCCAAGGTGGATGTCATGCAGAGACATAATGGTGACTGTGATGTATTGAGAGAGGCCAAGGAATGAGCCTGAAGTAGGTTAGAGAGCACAGCTTGCTGAAATAGCTGACAAGGCTGTGAAATACAAAACAGATACGGTCCTTTGGAAAAACACAGTCTTGACAAAGAATTCGTGGTTGTGAAGCAGTACCAGGCAAGGAAGTCCTGGCAACAAAACTAGAGATGCATGGAGGGGCAGGGTCAATATAAGCCGCTTGGGTGTTTCTTTAAATAAAAAAGTAACACCCCCAAACCTATTTTTTCATAAATACGTACTTCCTGTAACAATACTCACCTTGTCTTGCTGTCATGCATTAACCTATTCACCTGTCATCTGACTGGTAGTTTTAGGTGAAGGGGCTTCTCTTTCTCCCAATAAGTAAAGACCCTGAAGAGGAGTCTTCACCAAGACTGCAAGCTGTACCAGCTTCCCAAGAAGAGCTGTTTGTATGATGCCCAGTTTGTCACAATCTTGAGCTGAAACAAGGTTCAGGAGGTTGAAGCTGTACACTGGAAGGGATGGAGATGTTAGCCCAGTTTAGTGCAACGCCACATCAGAAGCGCTTACAGAGTCGCTAGTAATGTCAGCATGTTAATACTTACTTCTGAATTCTCTGGGCACTTCTTTGCCTCTGTGGGGTATTTCATTGCTTTTCTCAAGCACTCTGGAGTCTTGCTCACCCTCTATGGGTTTATGAAGACTTGTCATACTAATGGTCAGAATCAGTTTTATCTGATTCCGTAAGGACTGTTGGGTAAATTTTGTCAGATCTAAATACATATAATGTCCAACCTTTAACCCTTTCTTATCCTTTGCTGATCTTGGTTCATTTTTTCTTCTGTTTTAAATGCATTTCTTTAACAGTTGTGACATAATTAGACTGAAGCCTTGTCTGTTCCAAACATTCCTCTTTGCCCATGTTTGGTCTCTTGCTGCATTGGATCTATGCTCTTTTTTGCTATTTATTTCTGATGTATTTGAGGGTGGGGGAAGGTCAGGTTTTTTTATTTCATTTTACTGTGTTAACCTGTTTCCATCTTCTTTTGCTTGTCATAGTTCAAACAAACTTCACCTTTCTACTGCTTCATCTTGGCAGCCTGTGGTATGTGTCTAATGTAATTTCAGCCCTCTTTTTCTTTTCACACATCTTTACATAGTTAGTTTTCATCATACCATGAAACTCTTCCTCCTTTTGTTTTAATTGACTCAGCTTCCTGAATGAGCTGTAAGAGTGTCTTCTACATCAGTGTCACAGTACCCTTCAAAGTCTGTCGTCTGACCTGTCATTGATTGCAGCCTTTTCAGGTGTAGGTTTTAGCCTGTGTCCCTTCAGTAGCTGAGTCAACTCAAGAAGAGGAGCAGTAGGGAAGAAAGGAAGAACCTAAGAGCAAATGGGACAGACAGCTAGAAGAACAATTCCTTATACCTGTCCCAGTGAGTCATTCCAAGGTTCATTTTGCACCCAATCTCTGTGGAGTAGGCTGGAATCAAGGGTGAGGTACAGGAAAAAAAGAAGGGAAAAAAAAAAGGAAACAAACCCTTTTTTTAAAAATGTTTTGGGTATTTTTGTCTTAGTTTCAGCAATGAATTAATGCTGACATCCCCAAACATTCAAGGAGGTTGGAAGCTGGTGGAAGTATTTAAGCAAATTGCTCATTTCCTGCCTCATAACTTCAGTTTCTGCTTGACTTTCCTTACCAGAATGTCTCTGCTCAGAAAAAATTCAGTTTTATGTAAGTTATTGTAATTGCTGTACTCCCTTTGGAGTCCCAGCAGTGAAATAGAGGATTGGAAATGTCTGTAGGGAAGAAGAACAGCCCTGTTGCTTTTGCTGTATTTGATGTGAACTGATGCTTTTAATTCCTCATCTGTCCAAGTATCAGATATGCTTTCTGGTTTGGAAAGTTCCCTCTAGCAATGAAAGATGCCAATATTTCATAAAAAGAAGGGTCTACCTTGAGAAATACTTGTTAAACTCTGTTGAGTAAATTGGTAAAGAAGCAATGCTGGGTTAGTCAAAGCTTCCCAGCTGCCAAGTGCGCTGGTGTAGGGGAAATGGGAAGGGTGAGACTGGAGTAGCAGTAGCATCATCTGTCTGGAGAACACAGTATGCTTCTCCTTCCTCCTCAGACATAACTGAGAGTGGCTGCTAACAAGGGCTTCAGTAAGCAATCTGGAGTCAGGCAGACATATGCTGCAGAAAACTTTTTTCCCTCCTAGTACATTAAAATCAGGAAGCTACATTGGAATATCATTAATGAAGGAGGGGATGTTCAAACCCTTTCTATCCTTATGTTTGAATTGTGCACCATCACTTTTGATTTCCATTTAGATTGTTTCCAGTGTTTTTTACAAAGTGTATAAACTATGTTTATGATGGTTGCAAATCCAAGGTTAGCCAAACAGGGTCAAACGTGCTGCCAAGTGGAGAGAGGGCAGCTCTGTGTATCAGAGAAAGCCCCAGTTTCTACTGACATGGTATGGGACATTCTCTGCCCATGTGGAGCAGTCTTATTTAATTGCATCTCTGCTGAAGGGCTCTGACAAGGAGTGCTCCATTCATCTCTTTCCAGAGTGAGCCCTGAAAAATAGGAATTTGCCTTTCTGTGAGCTGACGTTTTGCATAACGCAGCAGGACATGAGCAGATACGGCCTAAAATGTGAGTAGGTGCTGCTGAGCATGACTCCAACATAAAATGTTCACCAAAACAAACAGGAGAGCCCCAGCATCTGTATTTTCAGGGTAGCAGGGTCTTAGCTGATGTGCAACAGCCACAGTTCCCAAGTGGAATGGTTGAATATGGGCCCTGGAAGGGGCTGTGGCACAGCGTGCTCGTGTCCCCTGGCATCCACAGACCCCAGGCCAAGTGCACCTCAGGTGCAGCACTCTCCTGTACTCTTGACAGGCATCTTATCACCCCACTGCCCCGACTGGGTGCGGCATGCTGCTTTTGTGGAAGAGAAGCAGAAGATTTTATTTGCCCAGTGTCAGCCTCCTGCCATGTGTCAGTGGGCAGCAGGATGTGGTGTGGTACATCCACTCCAGCCCATCTGCACTGCAGCACACATTGGGGTCTTTCATCGCAATAGCTCAAGCCTTCCTCTCATTTCTTTTGGGGCTCAGGAGGTATGTCTTTTTTTTTTCTTTTCTGCCTTCTCTGGAGTTTATCCAACTGAGTGTAATTCAGATGTACCCTGTGGACAAATTTGGGCTTTAATCCACATAAAAGAGTTACTAAAGAGGCAGGTGAGAAATAGAGTTTCACTGCAGATTGTAAAGAGATAAAGAGATTGAGAAAATCCCCTAAGAAATTCAGTCAGAATCCTGAATGTCAGAAAACAGGTAGTAGCACCTCTATGTTGCACAGAAATTAAATCCTTTCCCAGTTATCAGTAATTAAAACACAAATACAGAGTAATATGTTGCTAGGCTGAAAATATGCTAAGTTTTAATCCAGACATTGATTGTCCCATGTCCCAGATGATTATGGCCTTTCTATCTGAAGTGCATAGTAACTGCACAGTATAACTATGCTGCTGCTGTCACAGCAACAGAGACAAATCACCTGCTGCTTGATTTTGTTGTTGTTAGGAAAGTGCACCAAGTGTTGTAAAGTGTCTGACCCAGCCTGTTGCCCTACCTTAAATAGAGCCAGAGTGAAGGCAATGACCTTCTCCTTTTCCCTGGGTTTGGTATGTGCCACAGCTTCTTACAGAAACTTCCAGGGCTGTGTCCTGGGTTAGGAAAAAGCCCTCTAGGTTGCCTGCAATTAGCCAGGTAGGATTGACTCTCTCATTCCACTGGGTGTTAGGTGGCTACCCATAAACCTCTTCATTGGTACCAGAGGTAAACCTGAATCACAGGTAGAAACATTAAACGGATACATTTTATGCAGAATTATTTAAATCGTTGCATAAGATCTCACCGTGGATTGTATTTATTTCCATGCAGCATGTATATAAAGTTAAGAGAATTTTACTGGAACTTAACTGGGACACATACTGCCTTTGGAAAAATTTGGAATTTTTGTGAGAACCCACACTCTAAACGTACTAACATCTGGTTTGTGCCAGCAGCACATTTGAGTTTTGTATGTTCATTGTTACCAGTAAGGATAAATATGTATAATAAGCTTGTGTGATGGAATGATTTTATGGTTATGGTTTTGTCTGAATGACTATATCTGTTTCTTTTCATAGAGAGAAATTCTAGAACAGCAACAACGAGAGAGATATGACACAAGTTTTCATAGTATGTGTATGTTCTGTGATCAAGAATTCACAGGAAACAGGTTTGTTTATTGCCCTGTTTGCTTTCATTTTATTTTTTGATATCTACTCAGCATCTTTATTTATGTTTTCAATGTCATTGAACCAGTTAATGCATAATGATAGGACTTTCTATTAACTAAAGTTAATGGAATTAACTTTAAAGTAGAGTTTAAGTATTTCTTTCAACTGAAGTACCATTTTAAATAGATTCTGTCCTACTTCTCAAATCTTTTTGTTTATTCCAGTGCAATTATTTCTACTACACAATACGCTGGAGTTGGGAATGAACCATTTTAAAGAGAAACTTTCTTTTGGCAGCTGTTTTAGTGACAAGGAGAGATGTGTAAGCCAGCGTGATGGTTAAAAAATATTTTTATCCAGTTGTATATTTTCCTAGTTAAAGCTCGCCTAACTAGTGTGAATTTAAATATCAAATGAAAAAGAGGAGAGGAAAATTAGAGTGAGAACAGAGGGCTTTACAGCATCAGTCACGTGCGAGCAAGAATTGCATTGAAGTGCGTGCTCCAAAGAAACTTTGTTTCTGGGGTCATATTCCTGCTGGTCATCCCAGTGTTCTGTAAGTGTCTCTCTCTACTGTCTGGTGACAGCAGAGGAACTTCATCCTCTGCTTCCTCTGACAGGCAGAGTGCATGTTTGAAAATCATGCCTGGACTATGGTAAAGGCAAGTGTCAACATTCAGATGTTTCTTTAGCCCCCAAAAGCAGAAGATGAGGCATAGAGAGGTTGGGCACCTAAGAAATTACCCAGTATATCTCTGTTAGAAGAATGTCTTATTTGAACATCCATTATGTTTACTTGTGTACACTTTTGAGTGCCATTGGTGTTGCTAGTGCTGTGTGAAGCAATATTGATGTAAACGCACATCGCATCCAAGAATTTCTGCTCTGCTAACCAGCATAGGGAAGTCTGACAAATGGCTGTTTAGAATGTTTCTCAAGAGGGTTGTTTGAAATGTGATTTGCTTATACAGGGTAATGAATGAGCTTTGCTAACAGTGAGGGTCAAAATAAACTATACTATAATTTTCATTTAAAGGATTATATTTCATGCATGTGGATGGAGCAGTTGAAATGTTACTGAACATTTAGCAGAGCTGAAAATGAAAAACTTCCTGTTCCAATAAAATTGCATTCTTTCTTCCTAGCAGTGGTGGCAAGACTATTACTGTTTATTTAACATTGGTTTTTATGCAGTTTTAGCGCCATTGGTGTATTTTAAATCACTAATTGAATAATTCTTATATATATGCAAAAATATCTGACATTCTATTTTAATGTCTTTTGTAGATCTGTTCTTCTCAATCATATGGCAAGAGAGCATGCCTTTAACATTGGGCTGCCAGATAACATTGTGAACTGCTATGAGTTTTTGGCTGTATTACAGGGGAAGCTTGACAAGTAAGTAGAGTTTTATTTGTTTTCAGTAAACTTGAGTTGTATTTCTTTTAACTTGGAAATAGGTGAAAATGAATTCCACATTTGTGGCTAGTTAAGAAGAAGCAAAGAGAGCATATAAGTTTATTGTGAGTCCTCTTAGAAGTCTTTTTGTTGACTTATTGGAAGCTGATTCATAACAGTTCATAGTATGAAGTCAAGTGCAGTGTTTCTATTACGTGTTTCCATTGACATCAATAATAGCACATGCCTTTTGCTCATAACGGTTAGCAGTAAGGTTCTTTCTCATCATAACAACCTTTTTGCTAAACATCTCTTTAATCACTGAACACAGAGTCCTTGTGCCAGTCTTCATTTGCCTCCATATACCGTTACTGTGGGATGTTTGGTCTCTCCCTTTTGTACTGCTTGCAGAGTAAACCCAGAGCAGAAGGGGATAGACACATGTTAATTTTTCCAGAAATGAAGACATATTAAGAATGCCTTTGCTTTATCATTGGTGTTGCTTAATGCACTGAATTACCATGCTTACTGATCATTTGTAGCTCTACTGTTTATCAGTAGGACCTGAGGTTTTCAGTTAGAGGGAGTTTTCTCAAAGGTGATCCTCCCTGTAGGCTGAAACTGTGTCCAGAGTAGTGAAAGGCCGCTCTTCCTATGGCTAAGAATAGACTTACTAGCTATGCTAGTAGAATAGTACCTGAGGCTAAATTACTAGAGGAGAAAAATCTTGTTTCAGGCAAATAAGACTACATTATGTATGCTGACAGAAAGCCTTCCGTACTCTTTCTGGGAATGCATTTCTCAAGTAGAGCAAACACTTCGCTGTTAGCAGGTGGAGCAAAGCAAATATTAAAATTCATAGATGTATTCTGGCATCAGACCTATGATTCACCACAAGGCAATCTTGATTTGAAGTCTGTAAGCACAGAGAGAACTGAAAAATTCTTAAATGTCTTGAAAGGCAAAATGATACTGAGAATCCTCAATTCCTGCTCCACACAAAACATCTGAGGGGAATCTGTTTCCGAAACAGTATGATGCTGATCTAAGGCGGTGCATATGCTTCTGTTTTGTTTGAATTGCTCTGGAAGACGTACTGTGGTAAAATTGTCATTTGTTAATGAATGCTTTCACCTTCTTGAGTAAGGTGTATATACACCTAAATAATACTTTCCTGTCTGTGTGCATATATGCATGTACATATGTGCATGTATGTCTATGAATTATATATACCTCTGTGCGTGTGGGGATATGAATTTACATGCTGAATTGTATTTCTTGGGATTTCAAATCCCATTGGCCACTCTGGCAAACTTTCATTTACCCCCCCTGTTGAGGTAGGACTATAAGAATTTTTTGTTTAGCTAATCTAAATTGTATCAAAAGATATGTAGCATGTTCAGAGGTGGTTTCTTTTCACTCTGAATTGCCAAGAAACAATTATGGATGGATTGGATGTCCGTGTAAGTCCATGCTGAGTTACGGAGCTCACACGCTCAGCAATCAGCAGCCTTTCTGTGCCCGCTTTGGGTAATCAGACTTCTCTCCCACTTTGCATATGGGGCAGTACTTTTTTGTTATCTGTATTTTTCATTTTCTGTCATTGTTATTTCTGTTTGATTGACTCTACTGTGATCTAAGATTATGTAATTTTTTTTTTCAAATAAGCCTGTTTCTTTTAGTTTGCTCTGACATGCTTACGTTAATCTTACTATATATAACTCTTGCTTATTTAAGTTTATTATTTTGTATTATTTTAATTTTAATATGTTGACCTGTTTACCTTGTTATCTTAGCTTGCAGTGTTTATACTGTGAAAAAGTCTTCAGAGACAAAAACACTCTTAAAGATCATATGAGAAAGAAGCAGCATCGCAGAATCAATGCCAAAAATAAAGAATATGACAAATTTTATATCATTAATTACTTGGTAAGTAGTTCTATGAATAATTAGCAAATTGACTAAAGAGATACAGATATTATCTAGTTAAAAGTTAATAAATCCAAACCAGCAATTAGTATAAAGGTCAAAAATCAAGTGAAAGATTCTTAAGAAGTACACTCATTTATGGTATGATATTCTGGATAATTGTCAAACTAAGCACTAGTAAACATTTTTTGTTGAGATTTGATTTTGAGAGATGCCAGAATATAGCTTGAAGAGACACTAATCATCATGTCATTAGTGCTCACTCTCTGCTTTAATAACAGAAGGGAAGGTGAGATAGAGCAATGAAGTAAATGGAAGTCTAACTAAGCAGTTGGCTCTGAGCTCGTTTTCTACAAACCTTAAGCTGGAAATGCTTTTCAGAGTACAAATTAAATGCAAAGAGGAAAAAAATGAAAGACAGATAGATGAAAGAAAAACAGTTTTTAGCCTCCAGGTAGGTGTATGTTGCTAAATATTTTTTTTATCTCAGGCCTTTAAGAGTGTGTGCATGTGTATGTAACAGATTTTCACTTACTGCCTTCAACTTATGAATATAGGAGCTACTTCAAAAATTGCTATGTTCTGTCCCAGAAACAACTACAGTTCACCTGAAGTAGTCTTTGTGCCTTCTACATGTGCTAATATTCAGGTTATAAATAGACATTCTTGACTGTTTTACCTACTCTTTCCTTTTAATTTCTCTCCATGAGTGTTACTTTAATACTGAGAACAAAAATTTGTATATTTAATGCTCTGCCAAGTCCCTTCTACCCAAGACAGTGATATTTTATATTTTTCTTCCAAAGATCAATGATCTGAGACCTGGGGTTTTTTTTCTAGATACTCAAATATCACAACTTTGCTGCACTGTGAGGAGAGAGTTGTGAAGTTCAGTAGGGTAGAGTTTTTAGATCCTCAGCAGAACCGAGCATTTACTTCTGCTTTGGAAGTTAACAGATTTTAATTTAATGTTATTGTTTTAAGTGATTTTAATAGTTTCTTTCTTCTCTGTTTGCCCTGCACATAATATTATGTTTTCAGAACTTGGGATCTTTTTTAAATTATCATTTGTCTCTTATTTGCATTCATTGTTCACATTTTAATCTGTTCCATCTTAGATCAGGAAATTGAGCTAGATGACTACCCAGAATCTCTGAGAACCGTGAAGTACTACTAGAGAAATTTGAGAGACATGCAGGGAGATCACAGAGTGAATACAGACACAGTAGCCATGCCATGTTAATAAGCAGAATATGCCAAAGTAAATATAACAGCAAGGCTAATATTCACATACCTAACCTCTTCTCTCTAGTGGCTCCAAAACTGGTAGCCTTGCCCATGCCTGTCACCTGAGAATGATCTGTGGCCTGTGTGCTTCCTGAACCACACCCAGGCAAACATGCTGCTTGTGTGGGCACAGAACTGCAAACAGTTTAGCAGTCAGGGCTTTGGGCCCCTTTGCCTCTAGCTGGGATTCTTACCAGGACTTTTCAGAGTGTCTTCACGTGCCAGCCTGAACCAGCTCGGGTATTCATCACGGAGTAGCATCACTCAGACATGTATTCTTTCAGGTTCTAGAAATTACAGACAGTAGTAAATATAACTCGAATAAGCTATGTCAAACCACCAAAATGTTTAAAATGGGGCAGTGGGCACAGCATATTCAAGATCTGTGCCAGTACATCTTCTGGGACATACTTGAATTATCACATGCTCTGCTACAGCCATGTTGTCTTTCCACACGTTTTCAGTTGTCTACACTACAGTCTACTCAGCGAACTGTTTCTACTCAGCCTTTCTGATCCCTCAGACTGAACCCACATCAGAACTTCTGACATTTCTTCTTTTAAAGAAAGGATTTTTTTAAAATATTTGAAAACAGACTGAAAACTCTGTCTTAAACACAGTTCACAATATAAAAGGTATATTTGCACACAGAAAATTTTAGGAATGTTCCTACATAGTAGAAAGTGTTTGCTTTCCAAACAGCTTTTGACAACCCCTTTTTTCTGCATAGAGATAAGACTAAAAGAAAGAACCTCTGTTTGTTCACTAGGAGCTCAGAAGATTGGCCTTTACATTGTAAGGAGAAAATACCCTGTACTGTACATACATACTTTACAGTAGATTATATTAATTGTGATAAGGTGTTTTCAAGCTGAGTCTATATTCAGTAAATTCTAGATGTTACACAAGATCTGCTTTTTGTAATGACTTGATGTAGTGATTGTGCTTCCTCTCCCCTAACACCTCACAACTTACCAGAATTGTTTTTTGAATGTGTACTATCAAGATTTACTCATTTTTACCAATGAATGTTAGAGGTCTGTGCTTCTCATTGCTGTAAATGTCCAGGGGATTATACACTTTCAAAGACACAAACATGGTTTACATATCATATCTGAAATGACAGAGGTGGTGATTCAAAATTTGCTACTTAATTCTGCTTAAGCTAAAGATGTAGGCATACAATTCATCTGGGTTTTGTATGTTTTCACAGAAGTTTAAATTTTCAGCTTTCTGTATGCCAGTTTGATCAAGTTGTTTTTTGGTTTTTTTTCATCAGAAGGAGATTAAAAAACTGTAGGTCTCTAGTGATAAAAAAAATCAGTATAGTCACAGTGTTATTATCCACTTTACCTTTAGGATGTGCATCATAAAGCTTTTCCATCAGCAACTGGATCTTACGCTATTTAAATGGATAGTTCCTTGTTACAGCCATCTTAGAGACATTATTGTCCTTCTTTTATAGTTTTCCATTAAATGTAATCTTCACCAAGCTCTGCATAAAATAGTCTTTTTAAGCTGCAACTGGCAGTTTCCTTTATTTTGTGGTTTTTGAACTGAGAAGTTTTAAGGGCTTTTTGTTCACATGGCCTGAGAATGCTGAATTGCCTCATGATCTTCTGGCCAGTTCTTACCTGTCTTTTTTTAAGCTGATGGCGCAGGTGTCCCATTGATTTCATGTAGAGCAGTAGGCTTGCCTGCCTTCTTCCTTTCCCTCCATTCTTCTTTTGACTTCACTTGTGTTTGTAATGCAGTTGTGAGAATCTGTTTTCATAACATAAGTTGCTTTTCTGTGTGTTGGCAATTTCCTACCCTAACTTTCCGATGTGGCATAGCAATGAGTAATGTAAGTGCATGTTCCTATGCAAATATTTTGATATTCTGTGACTTCTGTCATGATCTACCCCTATATCATTTATTTGTCTATCTCCATATCAATGGCATGTTCAGTTTCTCACAGGTAATTTCTTTCATAGCAAGTATCAAAATCTTGTTATTAAGTATTTATGTGGAATTACAGAGGGAGTCTTGCAATTAGTCAAATAACTTGAAGGGCAATAGGGTCACTTCCCCAGTGGATTGGGAGGTACTTTGTCTCTGTTGTTTAAGTGTGGAAGATTGTACCAATCCTACTCAGAATGGCTTGAAGTGTTAAGTCAGAGAGGTGAACTGGTAGTGGAGTGCGAAGAACTGAGCAACAATATATCCATGATATACAGATGTAGAATTCCTTATTTTTCTTTTCTTAGAAACAAAACCAAACAAAACAAAAAACAAAAAACAAAACAAACAAACAAACAAACAAAAAAAAACAAACCAGAAAAAAAGCCTTCCAACCTAATTTCCTTGTTTCTCTGCCTATATTATTCTGTGACCCCAACACACCTTGCACAAAGAGCCAAGTAAAAATGGAGAGGGGAGAACTTTGTGGTGCCTACTGGAGGCCATAAAAGAGCAGAAGGCAGTATTAAAACTCTCTTATTCCCAGAGGAACTGAGGCAAACCTAGACTGACAAGGCCTTCCTTTCTGTATTCACCTGATTGTTACCAGCAGCACTCTTAGGTATAGAGTTTCCCTTGTAAGAAGCATGGATGTCTATTTTCAAATTGACTAATGGCATGTGTCTACAGTATGTAACATCACTGTAATTAACACACTTATGACTAAGCTAGGCAGCTGAAAAATGGCACCTACTACTTACTAGAAAACTTGTTTCATAAAGCCTTTATTTTCCTCAGAGATAGAAAGATGTTTTCTCCTTATTGCCAAGCTCTAGATCATCACTATTAACTGTTGGGGGACAGGGGAAAAATATTTTATGATGGGAGTCACTACTTATATTTAGCCTCTTTTGATTTACAAAAATCAAATACAGTGTGTATTTTATAAAATAGTAAAGGGAAACCTTTCATCACTTGGTGACAGTTCAAGACTTAATAAAATCCCCCAAGTGGGAGAATGCTTCATATTGAAATTCATCCAACGTGGATTAACTAATGTTGGGGTAAGACCATCTCTTCTTCCCGATAGACCATCTCGAGTTTTGTAGTAATACATAACTCAGATGGTCACAGCAAGACAGGTGAGAAGAAGGGGGAGAGAAAATTTGCAGTGGAAATCAACATATGTTTGGAGTTTCTGAGCTCCACAGGCCTGGAACTCCATTTGCATGTAGTTTGGGAACTGCTCTTTAGGGAACGCTGCTTGAGATACCAGCTGCTGTGTCTAGTTTCTGCCATCTCAGCACCTTTTTTCAAGCTGCGGTGTGTTGCCTCACTGAGGCACATAGACTTTCTTAGAACTGCACTCAGGTTGAGAAGGTAAATTGCCAGTGAGGCATTTCATCTGTGTGCATTTAGACTACATTTTGGAGGAGGAAATAATCAAACCACATTTGCATGTTCTCCTCACTTTTCTATAGGATCATCCTCTCTGTGAGGTACACAGAAAGTATTTAAAAGAAAAAGTTGGGGTTTTTTGAATATATAGCAAGGCCTTCAGGGTTTTTTTAATTATGCATCTTCTAGTGTTTGAACTATTAACAGTGTCAAGTCTCATTTTTTCTCTGGTTTTGTTAAGAATTTCTTGGGAATCTCTAGAGATCATTCCTGACAGCTCTTGCATCTTGGATGAAAAAGCAAAGAAAGTTGAATACTTAACAAAGGCACCCTTGGTCCCAGATGCCCATCAAGCTGGAGAACTGAAAAAGTGTTAAAAAGGGAAAAATAAAAAAAAAACCTGAAAGATTTTTAAGAATGTTTCAGGGAGCTCTTTTCCACCCAATTGCTCAGATTCAGTCTCTTGGCACTTTCATCACAGTGTTCCTAGTTATTCACTGTGCAATTTTCCAGTGGTACAAGACCTGGTTAGCTTTTTGCTTTTTCCTTTTTTTTTTTCTCCTCTGAATACAAATAGATGAGGGAAACAGAGACCTCTTACAAGCTCCCTCTCTGCCTTCTTCACAGAAACACCGTAAAGAAACATCAGCAATAACAAAGCTCGTGCATGTTTTTTTCCTTTCACCTTCAATTAAAAGGTGAAGCTTAATACTGGCTGCTGTGCTGAGCATCCTCTCTTATGCTGATATGCTTTGAGCTGGTAAAGGGAAAAATGGTGAGCATTTGTCTTCATTTTGCCGTGGTTGTGAGCCACTCTCTGCTCATTAAGGTGTTAACATTAGCAGACATAGGAAACTAGTGTGCAGCTGGGAGAACATGTGGCAGGAGATGTTAATGGCTTCGTGTTATCTCGCAGTAATGGTGACATTAATGAGTCTCCCCTCTCACTCAGAGAGCTTACACGCTACCATGTAGTATCACTGAATTAATTACAGAATTTTCATTCTGTAATATATGATGACATTATGTTTAGAGCTGTCTAGAGACAATTGTTTATCATTTTCCTCATAGACACTAACAACTTTAAAAATTCCCATAAAATTGTTAAATGATGGATATCTTTTCCTTCTTTTTCCAAACACCCATAAAGGCAATAATCATACTTTATTGGATGTTGTTAAATATATTTATTAGTAGGAATATTTTAATAAAATCAATTAAAGAATATCTTTTTATTAGCTGTCTTTTTTTTTTTTTTTTTTTTTTGGGGACAAATACTTAAACTAAACATTTTTTGTATCC
>WEKY01040168.1:86885-129210 GCA_013390045.1 Picathartes gymnocephalus | reverse complement strand
ATGGAACTGTTGTTACTGCCAAGCATGTGTGCTATTTTCTTTAGACCCATTGGATTCTTTTGTAGAGTAGCTTCTACAAATACCTGCTCTATGAGTTCTAGGTCTCCCTGCTGGAGACTTGGAAGTATTATTATTTTTATTATTTTTGTTGTTATTGTTATTATGCCTGTTAACGCTTGCTTACAAGTTAGAAGCTTTGTTTGGCCAGTGTTTGCTTTCTGCTGTAGAATAGAATCATTTAGGTTATGGAAGACCTTTAAGATTATTGAGGCCAAGCATTAACCCAGCACTGCCAAGCCCACCACTAAACCATGTCCCTGAGTGCCACATCTACACGTATTTTAAATACCTCCAGGCATGGTGACTCAACTACTTCTCTAAGCAGCCTGTGCCAAGGCTTGACAAGCCTTTTGGTGAAGAAATTTTTCTTAATATCCAGCTTAAACCTCCCCCCCCCATCACTTGTTACTTGGAAGAAGAGACTGACCCCTACGTGGCCACAGCCTCCTTTCAGGTAGCTGTAGAGAGGGATTAAGTCAGTCTGGAGCCTCCTGTTCTCCAGGCCAAACAGAGGACAATCCCTGCCCTGGTCCTGCTGGCCACACTGTTGCTGATACAGGCCAGGATGCCATTGGCCTTCTTGGCCACCTTCTTGGCACAGCTGGCTCACGTTCAGCTGCTGTCACCAGCAGCCCCAGGTCCTTTCGCACTGAGCAGCTTCCCCCAGCCTGTAACACTGCATGGGGTTGTGTGACCCAACTGCAGGACCCAGCAGTTCACCTTGTCAGATATAATGCACTGACATCCCGACCCAGGCGCATCTGGAATGGGCCTGGTTTTATCCCTTACCCCTTCAAATCTAGTTCAAAGCTGTCTCAGTGAGCCCTGCTAACTCCTGTGCAAGGATCCTTTTCCTCCTCTGAGACAAGTGTACCCCATCTGTCACCAGCAGGCCTGAGGTCATGTTAACACACCCATGATCCAAAAACCCCACATTCTTTCAGTGACACCAGGCTTGGAAGCAGGTATTGATCTGCTGGCTCTTCCTGTTTCTTCCTTCATTATTCCTTGCAACTGGAAGGACAGAGGACTTGTGCCCCTGATCCCTTAACCAGTTGCCCCAAGGCCCTACAGTCTCTGTTGATTGCCCTTGGACTTCTTGTTGCAACTTCATCACTGCCCACCTGAAAAATCACTAACAGATAATTATCAATGAGAGTAGGAAGGTTTCTAGTCACACTTTTAACCCAGGCTCCAAGGAGGCAGCAGACTTCCCCTGGAAGTGAGTCTGGTTGGCATTTTGGCCTTCGTTCCTCCAGCAGGGAGTCTCCTGTGACAATAACCTGTCTTTTTTTTCTTTATGGGAGCAGTTTTTTTGCAGGGCATAGGCTGACTTAACCCCAGTGACACCTCCATGCTGGATGAACCATTGTCCTCGTCACTGATGGGTTCCACGTGCACGGGCTCACACCTGTCACACTTGGGAAGATGGGGCAGTCACAGAGGAGACAGGTCTGCTCCACCGGGCAGGGACTTGTCACCACTGCCCTGTCCCTTAAGTCACAGTGCCCAGGCAGGCAGAGGGAGGGCAGGGAATCCTCCAAACCATGCATCCTGTGTGCCTGCTGGGCATGTCCCAGGGAAGCCAGGGTACTATGCCAATAGTCTCTCTCATTTCCCAGTATTCCTCAACCTACTTGCCTTCTTCGGAAGCTCTGTCACTAAGCCTAAAGACTTAGACTGAGAGGAAGCAAAATGTTTGCAGTTTTTGCACTGAAAGAAAGGTTAGTTTCCCAGCAGCTAGAAGTAAGCACTTACTCGGTTAATTTGCTAAGATACAGCATGCAGGCAGTGCTGGTCTTCAGTAAACTCTTACCAATCCTTACACTTAATACAGGGGAGTATTTTAAAATTAAGACTTACGTTGCCCAAGCGCTTGTTCTCTACCATCTCTCCCAGGTCTGAACTTCTATCAGCAAGTAAAGCTAGTGAATTTCATCAGAAGAGAAGTCCATCATTGTCGTTGTTACAGCTGCCAGGAGAAGTTTGAATCCAAAGGAGGATTGATAAGTCATATGGAAGAGACCAGACACATTGCATTCCTGCCAGCCAGGTCTACATGGGATCAACCACAGTAAGAGCAAATACATTTCTTCCAGCATTTATATTTTTACTTGATAATTTCTGTGAAACAGTGAGTTGAAAGTTCTAGGGTTTGCCAATACAACAGTGCCCTGAGCTCCCTAACTCTACTGCCCCAGATAAAATAAGAAGTGATCTCAAAAGTACTCAGAATTAGAAATCTCTATACAGTCTGAAGATTAAATGAACATGGGATACTGCTCTTCTAGTTGCATCCAGGACACAGTGTCCCTATATGTGGTATCTGCACTTTCAAGTCAGTGTGCTAGAGAAGTTTGTTGTTGCAGAATTGTTCTAGAACCGAGTCAAACCCCTTCTGTTGCATGTCTAATGTAGATACATGTATGATGTCTCCCTAACTTCAGGCATCAAAACAAGTTGGTTGTCTACCCATAGTTTTTTCAATGAGAGAGAGAAAAATAGAGAGAGAGTGTAACAAACCACTGGTTCAGACTCTAAGTAGGCTGTATGGGTCCAGGGAACGATGCTCTTCTACCAGGTGGCAGAGCACAGGGAGTATTCTAAGTCCAACACCTCAGTTCAGCATTTGTTGTAGGACAAATATGGATCTATAGTCTCTTTTGTAACATCATATGGGTGAAGAAATAGGAGGACGGGCTTGTCTATTGTCAGCTCTTCTCTATGACTCTTCCACACTGTGCATAGCAGTTGATTTTTGGGTGTGCTGTTTACTGTCATTCCAAACAACCAGACTTGCTTATTTTTCCTTTTTTAAAATTCTAATCTCAGCCTCTCAACAAAATATGTGACTGTCTAGTAATCATGTCTTGTTGCTTTCAGGTATTATTTTCCTACCTATGAAAATGATACGCTCCTGTGTACTCTGTCAGACAGTGAAGATGCAATAACTGAGGATCAAAGTGAAGAAGTGCCTGTTGTAAGCGAAGATATATCCAGTCTAAAAGCCCTCAAACAGAGCAGTGTTTTAAACCAGCTTCTGTGTAAAGACAACAAGAGTCAGGAGAAGTGCTGACCTTGAGTGCTTTTTCTTCAAGACCAAAAAAAATATATTCTTTCAATACTATTGGAATACAGTTAAACTCACAAACGTTATTATCACTGGACAAATACTAGAAAGTGAATGCTAAATAAAAATTTAAGTGTTAACTTTGTTGGTTTATCTTCCTTTAAATTTTAGCTTCATTTTAAAATGGAATGCTTGATTTTCTGCTACGATCTTCAAATACCGTTAGTGTTACTTACAAATTTTTCATCTTTTTAAAATTTTTCCTCAATAAATCAGAATATGAGTTCTATTTTAAGGCCACCTTGTGAAAGGTGGGAACAACTGAGACAATGTGTAAAGCCAGTGAGTAAATCTTCTATGTGTTGTTGCTGTTAGAGGGCAGACAGAAAATGTAATTCTTGGTCTGGTGTGTGAAGGAGGTCTTGCTATTTTTTACCTTAGACCTTTTGAAAAATGTAAATAAATCTGTATCTCTCTATTATTAGTCATCAGTATTTAAGACATATGGTGCCTATTCTGAAAACCAGCTCCAAAACATCAGTAAAGCTCTGCCTGCCCCGTGAATATCTGACTGCATGAAAAGCTGCCAATCTGAACTCTAAAAAAGCATAGGAATAATTGCAATATTGGTTGCATCAAAAATCCAGAGAATTTAAAGTAGATTTCTTGTATGGTTATGAACTGAGATGTTAAAAAATGACTTAGGGAATTGCAGACACATAAATCCAAATTAAATCCTAAAAATCTCAAGTCCAGAAAAGTTGCTGTATTTCCTTTTAAGGTTCCCAAAGCCGCAGAAGGTCTTCCGCATGTCCAGAAAGAATCTCAGTCTTGATAGGGTAAAGCTGCTCAGAGCATAGGTCCTGCTAGGATGATCCAAAGTAAGTATACCTGAAATATTAAGTAGTTCCAGAATCCAGGTTTAGCTTTACATAATATGTATAACCTCTTTCAAAACTGTTAGTACATTTTTTTTTTCTTCTCCAGGTCGGGGTTAGAGCACTTGCTGAAAGTATGGAAGTTTCAGCTCAGTGCCCTTCCCTGCCTGAGAAGATTCAAAGCTATAGCTTTGCCTCTTTACCTGAAATTCCTTGCTATCAATAAGAGTTGTTGTTATTTGTCTTTTTACAGTGATTGTCAATTATAAAGCAGTCCCTGGGAGCAAGGGCTAAAGTGCAAATCTTTAGCCATGTTCTGCTAAGCTGCTATGTCCCACCTAATTCACCCTGCAATCTTATTTGCAATAGTTTCTTTTCATTTGCATGAACTGATTTTGTCCTGCCATTACATGTCACTCTCTAGCACTTCTCTTTGCTTTCTCTTTCATATTTTTTCTTAGGCCCGGGTGCTCTGGAGATAAGTTAGAACAACAGGATACTGAAAATGCTCTAAGACAGATCAGCCACATAACTGCAGAGTGAAACAGAGACAGAAGCAGCATCTGACTGTCAAGAGGAAATGGGATAGAAGAAGTGCAGCAGGTGCTGAGAATGCAGACAGAAAAAGGGGACAGTTGTAGTCATATGTTTGCATTGGTACAAAAATTCAGGAGGAACAAGCACAAGCCCAATATTTTTGAACTAAAATGTCTGACCATCTTAAATAAGCTATAATCTGTACTTCTTGCATTTGTAAAATTCTTTATTTCATACAGTAATTGCAACAGCTGTTGCTGCGTTTTTTTCCCCTCTAATGTTTTCCAAGCAGTTATTTCCTTCCTAACTTAGAAATTGATTTCAGTCTTTGCTTTTTAGTCAGATTCTTAGCTGAGGGAATAAGAGTTAATGGGGCTTACATTAGTGATGTGTGTTGAGCAATGGAAAAAAATCAACAAAAGAACTATGGCAGCAGCACAAGAATGAGTTTTATGGCAAGCCCATCTCAGGAGGGCACATTAAGGGAAACATAAAATTTTACTGATATATAATAACGTGAAATTGCAAAACGTTTCCTAATCATAAAGAATGTGATGCTGAGTCATTCAAATCCCAACAAAATGAAAACAATGTCGGCAATATGAAATGACTGCTGTTCTGGTTCTAAGAGAAATTTGAAAAAGCAATTTTTCAATGTAGAATTAAGAAACTATCTAAAGAGATATTGTATAAATAATACAGACTGGTTCTGCTTTGAGTGAAGAGAAAAAGGGACTTAGGAAGAATTCTAAGCAGTATATAACTGTTCACTGGAAATATCAGGAACATGAGGAATCAGATTAGGGTTGAGCTTGTTACTTCAGTTATGAACTGGCAACAAAGTAGGTTTAGGCCTTGTAGGTTCACAGAGAGGAGTAGTTATGGTTTCTAGAGTAAAAATCAAGCATTTTCACTTAGCACAATATGCTTGTCATTTTGCTGGAGCATACTAGTTCATATAATGCCCGCAATTTTCCCTAGACATTCTTGTCCTCTTATCTGTTTTAAAACTGAAGTTATTTTTTGTCACAAATAGAGGACACAGTAATGACAGCATACAGTTATTAGGAGCAAATATGGTCTTACAAAAAAAGCATTTTTGGAAGCATTGCAACAAAAATAATATAATAATGCTTTAATTCTTGGAATGAACAGAGTTCAGGTTGGCAAATGCTCTTGAGAGAGTCAAATCAGGAGAATGTGTGCTTGTAATTGGTATGAAAAAATCTATACTAGTTTAACTCCAATGAACATTTCTTACAGTAATTCTTCCTAGCCTAGACTTGGACTCCTTACACACACTCACTTTTCTGTGTCTAAAGCCATGTTTAGAAGGACCTGGGTTAAAGGAAGAAAAATGCTTGTGTCCAGGTGACTGGTGATTCTTCTTGCCCTTTTTACAAATATCTTAATTATGTCTTTGATGCTTCTCCACACTCAGTTTAGTCTGACAAGTCTGCAGCTTAATCTGACTTAAGGAGTTAATGGTTGTTGGCTTCCATTTGGCACTGTTTTCTGTTTTGCCTACATTTGCCTGGCATGCTGTGAGAGCTGTCAGTGTCTTCTCTTAGCTGGCTAAATGGTACCTGATGTGACAAACACCAGGCTAAGTCTCTGAGAAGTCTCTCTGCTGTTGTCCTTTCTTAGTGTCACCATTGCCTCTGAATTCCAGTCAGATCTCTACTAGCCAGTGAGGTGTTTGTTACAGTCTCTCGCTCTCTCTTTCTTCCATTTAACAGAGTGTTTGACCTAAATCTGGCACGAGACACTGAACTTTGAGTAGAAGTAAACAAGGTTACCAGTGTCCATGCTCAAATTCAAATCCAGAACAGACAGTGGACATAGGCCTTGCCATCATCTACGGTCTACTGCCAATGAATAGCAGCAAATTTCATGGCTTTACTCATGACTCAATGCTGTATTAAATGTTCTTGCATTATTTGCATTTTACTTATATGTATACAGAGGCCAAAGAGGATCAAAGATCCCTGGAGAAAAGCAGTATTTCACATTGGCATCATGAAAAATACTTTGTTTCCCCAAGAGATTTTGTTAAGTCACAATGCTTTCTGAGACTTAGTTACAATACAACAGCTGAAGCCTCTATTGGTCAAATTATGCCCTTGTCTACCTCTACCAGGTATGTCAAACTTGGTTAGATAATAATTGTCACATGCAAGAGGTAGTTTGTAGCCCTAGAACAAATTACTGCTTCCATGTAGTCGTCATTAAAATCAGCTGCTGTAGAAATGTACGCAGCAGTGATTGCGTGTAAAATTAATCCCTTTTCTTCATGAGCATTCAATGTGCTGTTCTTCCTAGTGCAGTTTTTATCCTTTCTATAGGAAGTTTTCTCCTAGTAAGCTGTGCTCAGTTTGACTTCTTCCACCAGGAAGAAATTTTCAGTTGCTTCTTGAATTGGATTTTACATCTTTTGCCCAACACTTGCTCATGAAGATGCAGATGAAGTAACTATTTTAGAGATTAACATGTAACCCTTCAGTTGAATTCACATTTGATATTTTACATCCCTGATAAATTCACTCTCTACATAAGAAGAGCAGGGGAATTAAGGCTGTTTACAACTAAAAATGCATAAGTTGTGTTTGCATAAATTTAGATAGAAATAAAAGTATTTTGTTCCCACAAATGTAACTTGGAACCCAATTATCTCCATCTGGTTTACTATCTTGAGACTGAAAATCTGACTATGTGTAGATTACATACAGGTCTAATGTCTAACCTTGCATTATAATCAATAAATGTAGTCTGTGGATCCTAGAGTCGTTCAGCTCACCCTAAAGAAGTGCCAGTGGCAGATTTCTAGTATTACTGCTAAAACACTGATATGCTGCAAATGTAATTCTCAGTATAAACAAAGGGTTCAAACTTTCACATTTTGAGGGGGTCATACAATGCATTTGTCTGTCACATCACATCACATGAGTGTGTAGTGAAATCCCTCAGAATAAATAACTACAGGCAGACTTTTGGTACCCATAACTACACGCAGACTTTTGGTATCACCTCCAGCCACAGCTTCATTGAGTGTCAGGAGACATTTTATTTCTATGCTTTCTGGAAATAGCAGAACAATCTAGGAATAAATAATGCAGGAATTGCTAATTGCTCATTAGGGAGTCTGTCTTTGTAAACTGCCTGCACAGCTTTGCAGAGCCGAGCATTGCTTTAACCTTTAGGTGGTTTTAAATTTAGGCTTCCAATTGTATTGAGGTCATTTTGTTACTTTCTGATGCATATCTGTGTCTTCACACCACTTATGGAAATATTGCTATGGATCTTCACAAATATTTGACCTGTTGTAATAAACTGGTTTTTGTTAGCATCTAGGTGAAATGAAGAGCAAATAAGCAAGGATGGAGCTGAGCATTTGTGAAGAAGAATCATGAACACGTGATAATGCTGGCCTCCTGTATTTTTATTTACAGTGATTTGCCATGCATTCTTTGACAAATACTGTTACTTCTCTCTGCCTCAGTTTCCAAAACCTGCAAGATTGTGATTATATGATAACAACTATCAGGAAGAAAACTGCACATAGAAGTTAGGATTCCAATGTATGTGCGCAGCTTATCTGTGTTAGTTGGGCTTTCAAATTTCAAGTATTTCGTTCAGAAGGGCTTTTATTAAATCAATAATGATAAAACATGTACTAATCTATTGGACATAATATTTCAGCATAATATAAACAGATGACTGGTGTCATCTGTTGTGCAGGCTGTAAATTAATGCTCTGGTGGCTACAAATAGTGAAGGAAATCTGGATTTTGGGGGTGTTTTCTAATTTCAAAGAATCAAATAATATTTTATGTCTTCCTTTGAGAAGGTTCTATCCATTCAAGAGATCTGAACTTTTTTTCCAGGTATTTAGGGTAGAAACTGCTTTCCCCTCTGAATTTAGATAGCAATTGAAGTGGTCTTAGCTGAGACACCTGGTGGTAAGGCAGCCATCTGTTTAAAAAGGGGTCCAATAAATCTCATTTTTAGTGTCTGAATTAAAATACCCTTTATCTTTACCTCCTTCCACTCTATTAATTTGTTTTATTAATTATTTTTTCATTTACTTTGTTTTTGTATCACATTACATGGAAGACAGGAGGCTTAGAACCTGGAAATGGAAACTTAAGAAAAGGCAGAAGCTATATAATGGTGATGCAGCTTGAGATGCAGGATTTCCAAAAATGTCAAAGGGGTGCCAATAAATGCATTTTTTCCAGAATAATCAGAAATCTTGCAAAAAACCTGAAATTAATTTTTTATTTGTTTTCTGAAATTAAACTTTAATTCTCAGGAATGGGAGACATTCAGAATACTTAGCACACAGAAATAATTAGAAGGCCTATTTAGGAAGTAGATGTAGCTTGTTTACACACCAAGGAATAGGCAAACCACCAGAAGTAAAACCTCCTAGAACTTATAAATCCTTCCTAGAGATTTTCCTTCCATTCCCACCCTCCTATTAGTCCTGATGTCTCAAATCTCTTGGAAGATTTTGAGGCCCCTTGCTTTCCCATTATTTCAATGGGAGTTGCCAGGAGTAGCTTTCAGATTCAGTCACCCACTGTATTCACTCCCATTGCTGACTGCTGCAGCCAGGAACTGCAATATGTCACACTATAAGATATTTTTTTAGTGAGCAGTGCCTGTTTTTATGACAAAGAGTCACACAAGTGCTTGCAAAGACACCAAGGAAGTGAAAGACACTCATTTTCTCCCCTCCCATCTCCAGCAGGTGAGTGACATCACTTCTGTCCTCCTGTGCTGCAGCCAGCTGGCAACTTGCCTTGTCCAAAATCTGCCTTTTCCTGTGGTGGCGGAAAGTAATGACCTCCCCATCATCCAAGGACAGCCAGAAGAATGAGAAACCCTCCTGATTTCTTCTTCCAAGAGCACACACTTCATAATCACCCTTCTCTGCTTTGAGGCAGAACACACATTTTTATCCCTGCCTCATCAGGTCATGTAGGGAGTTGCAGGCAGATGGTTCACTATCAGGCTCCAGATTTCTTTAATCCCTCCTTTCTCTTGGGGGCAATAGCTAATATGCCAGCTAAAAACACAACTAGAGCACTACTTACTGATTTTTTTTTTGTCCAATGATGGCTGATACGGAAGGTCATACATAGGTATGTATTATTTTCAGTGAAATCTGAATTTCATGGTTAAATCCAAGTAAGGTTTTGTGTGCTTTCCAGCTGAGTTAAGCAAGATTCAAATTACTGGGTTTTGCTCCAGTGACTGACTGGATTTTATGCTATTCTCTGAAGCAGGAATTGTCCCTCCAGGCTGGCTGCCCTCAGCATGGGGCTTTAGACCTGTGCCTCTTTTGGTGTCACATTCTTCTTGCATCTCTTTTGTGGCAAAACATCCATGAGACTTAAAAATGTTTAAGATGAGACTGCCTGTGCAAAAAATGCTTTAAACATTCCTAGGCAGAGGAAGGTGCCAGACCAAATCCGCACTCCCTGCGCATCTGTACTAACTAGGTTCTTACATAGCAATTCCTCCCACAGCAGGAAAGCAAGCAATGAGCACATTTCAATAATTTAAAGCCAGATGAAAACCACTTCCAGAGAAGACTGTGAGCTCTGTATCTCACCTAGATGTAATTTCTGCAGCCCTCATACAGGTAACTATACCCTAGAGAGCATGGATGCAAATATCTTTTCTGCTGGCTCCCTGATTCCTATGCCGACTGGTTTGGGCTTTGTTTTAGTGTGTTTGCCCCTATGGACCAGGCAGGGAATGCAGGCAGCAGCTGGGGGTTCTGTATTTCGTGGCAAGGGGAGGTACCTCAGAGTTACCACGCAGCCCCTAGACATGGGCAGAGCGGCAGAGCAGGGCGCGGGGAGCTGCGGCACAGCCCCGTGGCCAGGGCTCGCTGGCTTTGGCTCGCCGTGCCGCCACACCGTGACTTAATAAGCCTCAGCCTGCGGCTCCGGGCAGCGTTTTTGTTTCAATGCTGTTTAACTTCTCCAGGTCCTGCAGGTCATTGCTGCAAAAGTAAAAAGCACACATCTGCCACAAGTTTGCCATTATTAGGTTAACGAGTTGCAGAGGTCCCTCCTGTCCTTTTCTGTGTAGTGTTGCTGTTCTTACCTGAAACTGGTTTTGTCACCAGTGACAGATTGCAACCTATCTCACCTTTAGAAAGCTGACCGCTTTAGGCTTTGCATCCATTACTGTCACTTAGCACACTAAAAAAAAAAGTAGAAACGGCTGTTTCCATGCAACATGCTACAAACTTCCTATGAAAAAATCAGATGTGAGTTTTGACAGCAAATATTTCTTAGTATGCAAGTCAAGTTCTACCTGAGATAGGCAAAACCACTGTCACTGAAGTAGAAAGACCGAAATGTGCCAGCGTCCTGGGCTGACAGGAATAGCACAGAGCAGGAATATTCAACTCTGTTTTTTCAGGAGACACAGACACCTTAGAAACTTGTGGCACTCACAGAGTCACACATGAAGGATATGTATTTGCTTTTCTCAGCCATTTTGGAAGCAGCCACTGGAGCACCTGGTTGGAAATTACAGAGAGGACTCTCAGAAGAAGTGGAAGGACTAAGTGTGTCCCAATTTCTGGTTAATGACAATTAGCAGGTTTTGTGCACAGATACATTCAGTTGCATAAAAGTCACGTATAGACTACAACAGATAAATGGCTGAGCTGAAAGGACAGGAAGAGCTGAGGGGCTGAAACCCCTGTACCCAGCTGTGCAGTGCTTCATCTCACCATTTCTGCTGCATTGCTTTTTTTTATGAAGTAAATGTTCACAGAGATACCAATCTGGGTCACTGAACTCAAATCATTCTGCAAGCACTTCAGCCCAGTAATACTAAAGAAGAGCTCAAATGATTTTGAACCACTGATACATCTGATGATCTTTTATTCATTATTTTCTATGCATTATTGATTGTCTCTTTTGCTTGTTTGCTCAGAGGCAGTTCAATTGCATTCAGGAGCTGAAAGTCTGTAACATCTGACAGTTGGTCTGGAGGTATCTCCTGGCCTCCAGGAGATTAATTTCAGAATGTTAAACATGTGTATATTCACTTTTTCAGTGGTCTGGTAACATCCAAAATGTAAGATAGGGAATCTGAACTACACCCACCCCAATAGTTTCTGCAGGCAACACATGCCGAGAGAGCATGTAGGGGCTCACCACAAGTGTAGGCTTACTGGGGGAGGCATTTGGAGCTTGTGCCCTCAGCCAAGCTCCCTTCAGTGTCTAGAATTTTTATATTTAGTAATTAATTTCCTGGGAATAAATTCTAGTCTCTCTGACTAGCCAAAAGGTTTTCTTACAGGAAATCAGTTTGAGGGTTTGAGAATGCTTTTAGCAAATATTTGTATTTGTACTCAAACCAGTAAATCAAGCACATACATTATTATCTGCTGGTAGTTCTTTTTCCTTCTACAGCCTCATGGAGCACTCAGCTCATTTTTGTGAGGGCGCATGTCAGACAGTCTCTCTTCAGCTTGCTTGAGTGCAATGCAATTTAACGTGGGTCAGGAAATCTAAGAAGAGCATACAAGGCCAAGCAGCTGCATTTGCTCTTCTGGGAAATTGAAGGGAATTGAAAATTTCTCATTATATTTGTGCCTTTGTATTAGAAAGGCAGTTTATTCCAGCCTCAGAAGTTTGCTACCCAAAACTTTTGTGTTAGCACTTAGCTTTTTGGAGTGAAAGACTGGGGGAAAAAAGAAGACAGAAATGCAGTTGCATTAGATAAAACTGTAAATAGAAGGGAAAAGCAGCCTAACACAACATTACAAAGTAACATTGTGGTCTTTTCTGGGCTGTTTACAGAAGGCTGCTGGAATTCAGTTCCTGGTCCACTGTAGTGTCTTCATTTATCAGTATGACTGTCCTTCCTGCATTGGAACAATTTACCAAGCAAGTTTTCTTGCAGAGCAAATTTTGAGAGTTTCAAAAATACAAAATCTATTTATCACTCTAATCTACTGATATCATTCTAAAAAGCCTTTTTGTTTAAACAATGTTCAGCTATCTCTTTTAATACAAAGAAGCTTATCTGATCCTAATCCGGTTTTCCATATGTACAACTTGGCCAGTATTTTATATCAAGGGATAAATTAGCAAATAAACATAAAGAGAAAATAATAAGTTCTCTTTTCTAGAGAACTCACTGAAGGTGTTTCACATGTTGGAAAAGAAGATTAATTATAGCCTTTCTTTCTACAACTGAAGGAGAAAAAGATGAATTTATTTATAGGACTTGGCTTATGTAAAAAGAAGTATTGAGGGAATTATTACATGAAAGAAAAAAAGTATTTTCTTCTATTTTTTTCTGCATATTTTCTGGCTAATTTATTATATTTTTTTTTTTTCTTTTTTTTTTTTTTTTTTTTTTTGGCAAGTGTCCTGTGACTCCATGCCAATGCTCTTTGTCCCACACTCATAAGCACTGGCATATGCTAAAAGTTCTGTCGTGGTGCCATGTTCTTAAAGAAAAGACAGGATCTCTGGAGACCACAGCCCAGAAGTGCCCTGCAGGTATGAGCAGTGATTCCCCAGACTTGGTCTGGGTGAGATGACTGTTTAATGATTCATTAGGAACTCACTAAGAAATATTTGAAAGTCTTGCTGTTCCATTAACCAATACAAACAACATTACTACATTCTTGCTCTTGCTTCTCTCTCCTTCTTTCCTATTGCATCTTAATCCTATTTAAGTCCTGGGCTCTGAGCATCAGGAATACATCCATGTGTATTTGCAGAGTTCCAAAATATCACAAGCACCTTTTCTGCTTTTACTTAGGTCTGGTGTAATATAAAAAATATATGATAACTTTAGCTCCAAGCTCCTTCTTTCAAGCATCAGGTAGGTGTGTTCTCCCATCCTCCGTGGACAGCTATCATCAATTTATAATTAGGCTCAGCTACTTCACTGAAGGATTCTATATAGTTTTCCTGCTGGCATGTAAGTGATACTCTCTTAATACTCTCAGAGACCACCTCCATCTCTCCCTGAAGTACTTCATTAATGTATTACCCTCATGTTTTCTAAGGTAGCCCAATTCTACACTCTTATTCTTACAGAAGATGTTGGATTCTCCTAAAGCAGAGACTTGAGGGTAGTGTAACTGTAACATGAAGGTCTAAGTTTTAAATGCTGGAGTCAAGTGCAAACTTATGCCCTTGTAGGGAAGGTTGTTCTCCAGAATCACTTGGAAGTCAATAAGGCACTTGCCATTAAGGCTGTTAATTGGAGAGGAAGGCAAGCACTGTTCCCACAGTTTCCAGCACTCGTGCTTGGGTGCACCTGAGAGCTGAGGCAGCAGTGCTGGTTGTGAGGATGAAAAGCCTTTCTAAGCATTAAACTGCATTTCTTCATATGTTTGAATTAAATATGCTAAACTCTAGTGACAGTACACTGATTTACACCATAGGTATATGGTAATAAGCTTTGGACAAGAGGGAAAGACACTGTGCACTATCATGAGAGAATCGCAGGCACACCTTCAGGATCAGGTGGAGCTCGCTCTCCATCTTTGCTCACTCTGTGTCTGCTTGCAGTGATTGTTTTAGGATATTATACTGAAAACCTTTTTCTATTTCCAGTACACATTCATTTGCATTCATATGGGATAATGCTCTGCAGTTGTTACTAACTAGATGCTGAATAGCCTCTGCCAAATAGAGGTATTGCTCAACAGGAGCAGAGGAATTTGAATGAAAACCCACAGTTACCCAGTGGGAATGAGGAACCATTTCTCATCTTCTCTCTGCAATTTCTATGTCATTGAAACACACGGGGTCTTATATAAAGCTTCCATTATCTGTGGAGGGAAAATCCTTGCTACTTTACAATAATTGTGCTAATCTGCAAGGAGAGTTGTGGACCCATGGCTATATTTTTAGGCTCTTTAGCCAAACATTTTTTCTGACTTGACGTGGGTCTGCTTTGAGTTTAATTTGGAAACTTCTCCAACTCAACACACATGGGAGTCCATGTGTCTGGCATGTGGTAATTCAGTAGAAAAACACCATGTCACCTCCACATAAGAGCTTTTGGGTGTGCTGTTATGCCTTACAGACAATCCTCAAACTGCCAAATTTTTCATGGTGCCTGCATGTTACAAAGACTGTGCATATTAAAACTGGGGTGGCCATTAAAAGATGTCTGTGTTAGGGAGAGGAAAAGGTAAGTTTTGCTAGAAGTTTGTGTGACTAAACATCCTTGCTTTAAATATTCACTCACAGTAAGAGGGTGTGAAAGGGCCATTCCAGAAATACCGCCTCCGATCTCTGCCTGCAGACAGGGAGGTAGAGGTTAAACCCTAACTTGTCAAGTCCTTTTTAAGTCATTCATAGACTGATCCCATTGAGCAGTCTGCTATGGTTGGAGACACAAAATGATCCACAGACATTAGAAAAAGCCCTGGTAACTGCCCAGGGCTGCACTCAAAAGTTCATGTACAACAGCAGGGCTCAGTAAAATCCTCAATTACTGTGAATACCCTGAAAATCTGGTATTTCTAGCTATCAGACATGCAAGTTAGAGGCTCTGCACTGCCTTTTGCAGACTGCTGTTTTCAAATCAGGCTCTACAAGGCTAGAAGTAAGTCAGGAAAACAAGTGAGGCAAGGGGCAGCCTGGATGACTGCTTGTGAAGCCCTTCTGTTGGAAACAGGCTCTATGCCAGCTTCTTCTTTTCTGTGATGTTTCCCTTTCAGGTTTGAGTCCACTGTCTACCTCTGCATCTTTTGAAGATTTTTTTTTCCTTTGAACATTGCGTTCTTTCTTCACGGGGAAGTAGAGCCATGGGAGCACCAGCAAAAAAAAAAAAAAAAGCATTTATATCTCCAGCATCCAGAGTTCAGGCCTCTTACTTCATTTGCTTTTGGATCTTCACTCATATTCAAACCCCTTACAATCCCGGTCCCAGCTGGCAGCAGTGGGTTTGTCAGCTCCCAGTTTCTCTGAGTGTTAGAGGTATTGTTAGGGCACCATCTATGTCTGGAAGAGAAGGCAATTACTTTGAAACCTATGTAGCAACTGGAACCTAATTTCCTTAAAAAGATGGAATGACGTTTTTTCTTTTTACCTTAAAAAATAGGATCCCAGCTTGATAATGCCTAAGAAAGCTCTGTTGCTGAGCTGGTTGAAATAGAGAAGCCTAAAATAGATTCTTTACAGTCAGTTACAGAAACTTGAATCTGGAATACTGATCAGGTAAACTGTTGGAAAAACATGGTGATGTACAGCCGTGTTACACAGTCTAACCTTGCCCATTCTTTCTTCAAGTAACAATGCAAAGCAGCCAAGTGCCCACATTAGTGTCAGAAGGAGGCACATTTCTTTTTGTTTAAAGTAACTCTGTCATGTCTCAGGCACCTCAGTACATCCACACCAGGATAAGAAAAGGAAGTAAAAACCTTTCTTAAGCCAAATTCCCCTCTGGAGAGCATGGCCAGCCCAGGCAGATCCATCCACTGCTGCCACCTCTCACCAGCAGCTCCCTGGGTCAGGTCATCCTCCTTGCAGCACCAAAGGTTGGGAACCTTTCCAGCCCCTGTCAGGGGCTTTTCCACACAGAGCACAAAAAACCTTGTCCAGGGCTGTACAAAAGCCAAGCCTAGCTTTGAGTTTTCCTTTGTTTTCTCCAGGAGAAGAGCCTGACACTTCCCAGCTAGCACAGTGGAAGATGCACCATCTGAATCCAGTTGTCTGGAGCCATGGCTGTGTGCTAAGCTGCTTGTGTTTTCAGACATCTAATGTTACAAAAAGACTGTACATCTTTACTAGACTATACACCAAAAGAAGTGTCTTTCTTTGGAATTAGTATGTATTTTGTAGCATATTTTCAGGAGTTGAAAACTGCATGGAAAGTGGAAGGTACTACTGCAACTGCCATAAGTGGTAGGTGCAAAATTAAGGCTTCCCAACAGAGCAATCACAGGAACTCATGTCTGGGGAAGAGCTTTGTGAAGATAAGGAGGAGAACGTGGTCCTTTGTGGCCAAGCAGAGACCACTGCCCCAGCAGCTTCCTCAGTTCAAATCTGAATCTCAGGACAAAGGCTGCACACACAAGGCAGTGCATGAGGCAACCTGACCAAGGCACCAGGACTGAGGCTGCCACAAACTTCTCTGTATCACGGAGATCTCTGGAAATTTGGTAGCAAAACAACACAGACAGTCAAATAAAATAAACACATCATAACTACAGAGACAGCTCAGATTTAGGTGTGTTAAACCAAATCTTCTCAGGCTGCAACAAGGGAGAAGCTGATCTCATCTCTGTTCCTTGGTACAAACTTCAGAAGACAGGACAGTGATAGCTGGTTTAAAACATGGCTGTGTGTCTGCAGAGGTGGTTTCAAATAATTTTCCCTTTGGGTGAACAACTACAAGACGGATCTAATAATCTAGTATGGTATCTTTAACAACCTGGTTCCTGTATGTTCTGCGCTGTTAGATGGTCCAGTTTCTTTGTAAAAGGATGTATTTTAACCCTGGTCGTAGACAGGATCACACAAACAAGAGATTGTGGATTTCATGTCTGCAGCATCATTTCATTACCGCTAGAATTACCATTAGAACAAACCAAAAGACCATAATCTCTCTCTCTGCTGACACAAATACTACCTTAGGCTGGACAGGCCATTTGAGAAAGCTTAAAATCAAAGAAAAAAATCTAATCTTCCATGTAAACCACTGTCACTTGAATAATTAAACTGCACAAACTGTAATGCTGATGGAATCCCAGAGCAGAATTCAAATCAGTTTTAAATATGTGCAACTCATTCCTTCTGTTCTGCCAAGTCATCGTCAAAAGAGGAACACACACACACGCACAAAATGATTCATGCAGGAAATCCAGAATACTGCAGAATTCATCTTTCTGCTGTGACAAGCTCATCCTAGTTTCATGTATTTTATTTCCAATGCAAAAATCTTTCAAGACACTGCTTCCATCTTTTATCCAGGTTACTTGGTATGTAGCATGAGTGACATACCTTGACACAGGTAAGATCTACCAAATACATTTCATGAATTATTTGTTTCTGCATTGCAATCCTTCAGGCTGGAGATGTCAGTGCTGCGGACACTGTTTATACAGGAGCCAAGTTTACATCAAAGAAGAGAGGAAGAGGAAGAGGAAGAAAATATATAATATTTCAGCTTGGTACTTCATGGTACCCCACCGTTTTTTTGCCTGCCCTTCCTAATAACTTGTATTGCTACTGCAGTCACTCTTTGCCACAGATGCCCTGAAAGTCTCCATCACATTTTCACAGGTTTTGAGCAGAATACTGCAAAAAGAGAAGATCCAGAGTGGTTTGTCATCAGCAACTAGGATGCTGCAGGGCTTGCTTGGGGGTGCAGCAAGTCAGAGCTGCCCCCTACTAACAAAATCCAGTGTCTAGTTGCAAGGCATGAAAGAAACCACAGTTAATGAAGAAAATGAAATTCACCTTAAAACTGATATTTGCCAGCATCTGTGTCTCATTTTGAAATGCAATGCACTGTTATGGAGAAATGAGTAACTGCAAGGCAGAGTCTTTCTGGGGGGTACTGTTGTATGTGAAGCCAAGGGATGGGGTAAGCACTTGCTTGCATGGGTACAGCAAAGCATGGTGCCAGCTCCTGCTGCTGGCCTTCCCTCTCACTGGTGCCAAAAACGGAGCTGACACAAGGGTAGGCATGAATGCATTATGATAAAGGACAAAGCAACATGAACTTCCATGGCTTTAACAAAAGTTTGAAAATATTCTGCTCATGTCTCTATGTGGAAGGTTTTTGCAATTAAAATCCCCTTTTTTTGTGAGCGTGACTTTACACTCAGTGTTAGGGAGCAAAAGCATAAAAACATAACATGGGTGCACCTGAATAAGACAAATTAAGCACAAATTAACAGAAAACAGAATGGATTTTAAGTAGCATTTTAATCCACTTCCACTTTAAGTAGCATTTTAATCCAATTCTACTCCATCTTTGGAAGGGTTGGTTTGACAGCACAGAAGAAAAAAGGCACAATATTTTTTAGAAACAGTACAAAGGCTTTCAAAATGTTTTCAGAACTTTAATCCTTTCAGAACTGTTAATCCTACTTTCATGTTCTGACAATCTTTCTCAATTAAATACTTCCTCAGCATCAAAGATGTCATTGGTGCTCTCAGGAGTGTTCTGTGGCACTTCTCCTTCCCACAACCACCATAGTGTTGCCCACATCTTTGGGCAGATTCTCTGCCAAGTCCTGTAGGTTTGCTCAGCAGGGGAGAGAGGTATGAGCAACAGGTTTGGCTTTTGTCTGTATTAGCTTTTTGAGTCATCAAGACTCCCCATGGGTAATTTTTCCAGTAGGTTTTGGTCTCCCCACTCCTTCTCCCCTTTGGTATCTATCTGGACAATGCTCACTGCTACCCGTACCGCACTATCGACCATAAATTTAATTTTAAAACTTCCTAATACTGCCAATACAGAAGTGCCTAACGGTTTTTATTTCTAAAGTGCTTTTATTTCCTCTTTTGGTCTCATAGCAAGTTTTGCTGACTGTAGTCTATGTTAACAGTAGGGCAAAAATAATGGTAGGAAAGGTCAGGAAGTCCAAGAGATGGAAGGACACAACAGTGACTCTACTAAAAGGCTTCCTTCTGCTTCAGGCAGCACACTGTAACTGAACAAATGGGAAACGGAAGATAAGGTAGAGGAGAAAAGGAAGGAGATTACAAAAATAAAGGCTGTTTCTCCTTGGGGATGATCTCATATCTGAACAACTGAACTCTCACTTCCTTGTTCTTTGTCTTCTGCTTGTTACCAGTATTGGCACACAAAAGCCAGGAAGGAAACAGAACAAAACAATTTTAGGGAGATAATGGTATTTGTAAATATCTGAGAATGCTAGTAAGAATCACCATTTTCCTTATTCATTAAGAGGTTTTCAAAAATATCTCCTTAGTCCAACCTAAAAATGAAGGAAATATCTGAGGAAGGTTGGTTTCTTGTGGTTGTTTAAAAGTAGCAATAGATACTCATTGCAGAGCAGTCATTTAACTGGGACTGCCTTCACACAAAGGACATGCATTTCAGGCTCTGCCAAAACCAGGACTGAAGCCACTGACTTGGGACAGTTTGCTCAGGACTCAGTTCCTGCAGCTTGCTTTGACTATGGTGGAACCTGCATGGCTGCACCCAAGCTGGTTACCCAAGCCTGTCTGCGGGTGTGAGCAGAGACCGAAGAGAGCTGTGCAGGGGGAGGGCTGAAATTCAGCATGCGTGCACAACCCAAATGCACCAGCTGCTGGTACAACAGAGGAGGATCTCCTCCACACAGGCTCTGCAGCCAGGAGCTCTGCTCCCAGAGGTAGCAGTTGGTGTGTGCCAGCCTCGCTGCTCTCACTGCTGCAGGGCTCTCTGCTTGCCCCAGACATAATGAGTGCCACCTTTGAGAATGAAACTCCCAAATACATGGTATTTCTGCATATACTTGCAGGGGATTTATAGGTAGTTTTAGCCTTCAGTTTGGAAGATGGAAGAAAATTAAAATATCATGGGAGTTAGTTTCTAGATAGCTCACACACAGGGTCACTGGGCTCTTTGTTCTCATTGTCAAGGGAAACTAATTACCTTCAGACTGAAAAGCAAAAAATCCAGCCATGCCAAGCAGGTTACAGCGTGACCATAAACAGAGAGCAGTGCCTTGCCAGAGAGGTTTTCTTTGCTTTTCTGTGGACCCATGCCACTCCACAGCAGCCAAAATACCTGTTCCCCAGAATGTTGTGATGAAAATGGCAAACGTGGTCTTGCAACTCCTCTAATTTTCAGGCAGTGGTATTAGCCGAGCTGGAAGATTGAAATGGCAAACCATGAGTGAAATTAGTGTATTGTGGTAGAGGAAAAACATTCAGGCTGATTTTAAGTGCCATGCATAAGTAAGACACCATTCTCTTTCTCCTGCTTAGCAATTCTTTTTCCTTATACTCTATTTACGCTGTATTAAGTATTTATAAGAGATCACTTTAAATGCCCTTTGCAGTCAGCATGTGTACATCAAGACTCACGCCTATTTGCTGAGGCTGTATAGCCAGGGAAACACACTGTGGGTAGTTGCTGCTGTGAGGGCTTTGACTGAACAGGTAAACAGTATATAAGTGGCTTTACAAAAAAAGACATTTTTGCATCTGGCCTCTCTTATGTACACCCAACTCAAATTCATTTAGCTAAGAATGCTAGCATGTTCTTGAGAAATAAGTGTTAAGCTGGGAAGAACCAAGTGAATTTCATGTTTTGTAACTGGAAAATGACTTTCTGCCCATATAACGAGGCAATGTACCTGCTGTGTCTGTGAGGTGCAGCGTGCAGTGTGGTACTGCACCCTGTTGGTCTGTGGCGTTATGAAAGCCCAATTGCATTCTCAGTATAATGTGAGGCAATTTCTTTTATATTAAACCTTTATTTCAGCCAAGCTTGTTCCAAATGCAACACAGGGACAGGTGGGATAAAAAAAGAAACTCATCCTGGCAGAGAGTGTGACCTACAAAAGTGAGAAGGCAAAGTGGTAGAAAAGCAGCTGTGATTGAAGTGCTCTCACTCACTAGTCAATGCATGGAAGCAACAGAAAAAATAATCAGCGAGTGAGGAAAAGGAAAGCAGGTTTTCATGTTACTTATAGGGAAGCAAGAAGGATGTTTTAAAGCATTAGAAGAGTGACTCAAAAGTGTGGCTCACATGGTTCAGATGTCTACAAAAGAGTGAGTTCAGGAGAACAACATTTTGGGAACTTGGTGCCAAAACTCAGATTCCAGAAAAGATAATGAAGAATGTGCTTGATTCTGTCTTATTTCCTGAGTACATGGCTACTGAACTCATTTTAACTCAGAAAGATGACATCAAGGTGGCATCCCAGCAGACGAGGAAGAGCAGTCATCCTGGAAGGGGGCCAAGGCAAAGGACACAAGTGCCAAGGGGCTGTAGGAGGCAGCGTGTATATGCAGTCAGAATGCCATCACGAAGTAGACAGCAGGGTTAGGGACATCACATCTTAAAAATCAAGCAAGGCAGAGAGGTTCAGAAGCAGATCCTTGGTGTGGACACTCCTCTGCAGAGAAGCCTTGCCTGTGCACCCTGCTGGTCATTTGGTCATATGCTCCCATGCCATTAGCAGTGTTTCATAGCTGAGCCAGAAAGCAGTGCATACTTAACGGGTAGCCTTTGCCCAAGCAGCCCGCAAAAGTAACTCATCCTGTGGAACCACTGACTCAGTGTTCACACAAGACTGTAACTTCACACGTCATTGGTCTTAACAGCTCTTTCTGCATCCATTCCTACAAGGTACCTGTGTTGTGCCACCACCTTCTTGGAGGGGACTTCCCAGTGAATGCAGAGATCCGCCAGCGGTGGTGATGCGCTTGCTTGCTCCCATGCTACTGCCCATCCTCCCTTGTACAGAGAGCTCCTGGCTCTGCCTGGCCATTTCTTTAACCAGTCTTGGTCTGAATGACTTACCCTAAGGCTAAATAGGATAGAAATTAGCACCAAAGACAAGCAGCTGGTTACAGTAGCTTCTGGACTAGCACCTTAAATGGAATGGGTTTTAGGATGTTCACTTGGTGCAACCAGAGTCTTTTAATAGTTGTTGACAGTATTTTATATCCAATGTATTGCAATAATATCAGAAATTACGTGGAGATAGGATTGGTTTTTTTGTCTTTAAGACACAAGTTTCAGCGACTCTTTGTCTCATTACTTCCTTGGAATTTAAACTAGGGTGCAGTACAAGCTGTACATGCCTGAGCATCCAAGTACCTGCTTGTCACCTAAGTACATGACTTGATATGATCTGTTGATCTTTCCTTGGGTGTTGCATTCCGGGTAGACTTCCCACTGGTACAGCTCTTCTGTAACAGACCCAGCTGTTTCTCTCCTCACCTTTGAATGCAAAGCAGCCCCTGGACTGGGCAGCTTTACACGGTGTTTAAACCAGCCAGGAAGAGTGTTTGTGTCAGCAGCTGTGATCTGCTGTTCTCCAAAGGCTGACAGAGCTCAACACATGCATATGGGCAGGAGCCATGCCTCAAAGGCTGCATGTTTAATTACTAATTTCTATGAGAAACCTCAGCATTTTCTTGCTCTCATTTTCTCCTGCACTTGTGTGTAGTCCCCAGCAGGAGACAGCTTCATCCCAGTAGCCATTTATCACACAGTGAAAGAGAGAGCTGCCACAGCCCAGGCAAGAGGCGAGGAGGGAGGTGAGAGCCAAACACCCACCCAGCCCTGGCTTCATGCACCCACTGAGAGCAACTCTCTTAGCAACATTACAAGCAATACACAAAGGAAAGCCAGCGCAGCGAGAAGGCCACAGTGTCAGAGCAGTGGTCAGAACCACCCCACCCGAATTTGCAGAGGGGGAAAGCAAATCCAGTGTGAGGTAGAGCAGGCTGTGGTGAGGTTCATATGTGCACCACGGCCACACAGGGAAGCAGGTCAGGCTGCAGCTACAGAAATAAAGCCTCTCAAGAGCCCACCTGCCCAAACAGAGCTGGCTGAAAGCTGCTGGACACCGCAGGGCTGGCCGTGTGCTGCCAGTGGAGCCTGACAGGCAGACAGACTGGGGACAGCAGGAGAGCAGGCAGCAGGGTGGCCACAGTGCATCAGTGCCTCTGGGCAGCCCCAGAGGCTGCTGAACTCCCACACCAGCCTGATTCAAACCTACACCTCTTCACCTCTCCAAGGGCAAGGTCCCTTGGATCACTAGACTTGCATAGTGACAGAAACATAGAGTCTTCCTCCAGTCAATACGCCAGGAACCACAGCAGGAACCTTCTCCTCGTGCCTGCACCCAGGAGGCACCAGCGGGCCTCACAGTTGGGTGCAGAAAGGAAAAGCAGCCATCACTGCCAGGCCCAGCCCAGAGCAGCCAGCAGGATTTTCCTGTGCTCTCTCCCATGCTTTTGCAGCCCTCAGCCATGTGTCTCTGCTGCTGGGGCACTGCCTCCCGGGGCACCACCTGCCGTGGCACCCACCTGCCTGCAGCCAGTGCTGGGAAGGGTCAGCACACCCAGAAAGTCCCTTGAGAAGTCCCCTTGTCCACACTGAACAAAGAGCACATCAGCTCCTCCCACCCACTGCAATTAATAGCCAGAGAGGACTTTACATCTTCCCAAACTACAAGCTAGCTTGAGGCAGAGCATTGGCACTCTGCTGGGCTCACACGTAGGAGATGGGTCTTTGCTCAGGGGCTTCCAACTACCCCTGGGGCAGTTTTGGTGTTCAGAGTCTTGACAGATAACTTGACAAGGGCCAACACCGATAATACCATGCAGTTAGATGGCTGAGCCCTTGGCTTTTCTTGTGTGATATCTCTATCTGTCCCCTTGCCAAAGATCACATTAATTGGGTTCAATCTAAGGGTAGCAGCAGGTGTCCAAAGTGCATGAAAACAGAAACAAAGCTTCTGGGAAACTCCCCAGCTCTGGGTTCACTTCTGCTTTAGCAGGTGCAAACAGCAATATTCTCTGACGCCTCGGGGCTGCATTACAGGCAGAACATAATGAGTTCTGTGGATGTGAGGAGTGGTTTAACATGCAAGGAGCAGCCAAGACCTTCAACACAGGAACAGAAGACTGGAAATGGTGATCCACCATCATAGCTCTAGCCTACTGTGTTTGAAAAAGAGAAATTTTAATTTTCATTTGACAAGTTACCTGAGACAGGCACATTTGATGAAGAGCAGTCATAAATATTGCCATATTTCAAACCACTGAGAACAGGCTTATCTGTTTTCAATGTTTTTCATATATCCATCTTGATGAGATATTTAAGACTGTCTTTTCTTCCTGTGTGAGCTAATCCCTATCTTTCTGTCCCCCTTGTAACATGCAAGAATATCAATCACTTATCCTACAGTTCAAACTGAAAAGAAAGAAAATTTAACTCTATTAAGCTGACTCATTATTTTACAGTGTCACTCATCCCCAGCCCCTTGACAATGAGAATATCAAGGCAAAGTTTCAGCCACTTCATCTTCTTTGGACTCCCTCAGAGATGTTATTGTTAAGAACACAGTCCTTCTTGCTTTATTATTTCCCTATAACACTGCTGCAGTAGTGCAGCCAGCCTGAGGGTGACCTCCTGTGATTAGTTTGCAGATTTGCAGGGAAACCTGGAAAAACCCTGGGTTTTTAACAATTCAGGGTTTGCCTCCCTGCATTACATTCACCAGGTGCTTCCCTGGTGGTGCCAGCAGGCTTCGTGTGGCAAGCAGACATTGCTGGGGACCATGGTCCAGGTTTGCTCAGGACTTGACACTAGGATAGATGAGAGAGTCACACTGTTCCCCAGGAGTGCTGGCCCAAATCTCCATGACAACAGATTTGGGATGGAGACCTGGCATGCTGAGTGACAGAAGGTCACTGCAGCAAAAAAACAAAACAAAAAACAAAACAAAACAAAACAAAACAAAACTAAACTAAACTAAACTAAACTAAACTAAACTAAACTAAAACAGAAAAGTATAGAGGGAGGAAAAGAGCAGCTGGGGAAGAGATCAAGGGGCATCTTGCAGCATCTTCAATCATATTGCTGTTGTGGGTTCATTGGCTCCCTGTGCTGGGGCTTTTAAAACAATGTTGTAAGAAGCAATTGCCATATAGAAAAAAAACAGCCAAGTCCTGTGTATTTCTATCTGTCACTACATTTATTTTTTACTGTAATGAAAGAAACAGAGAGCAAAAATACATTTCTTTCCTCGTGGATCTTGTGATATAAAGTCAGGATGAGAGACAAGAAGAAGTCTGGTAGGCAGACAAAAGGAGAGGGTACTGAGTCCAGTTCCCTATGATCCATTTTTCAACATAATTAATTTCTAGCTCTGTTTTCTAAGGAATTGGAGTAGTAGAATTGCAGTGACTGCCTCTCCTCCTATCTGTCTTCCCACTGTGCAAAGGCTCCTGAAGCCATCCTGCTATTTTTACCAAATCTGCCAAGAAGTAGAAGTCTCAAAGATATTTAGTTCCCACAAGGATCAAAAAATGCAGGTGATTGATAGAGAGGGCTGAGGAGGTGCCCCAGAGGGGGAGAGGAAAGGGTAGCTCAGCCCTCCTCCACTGTAGGAGGCATGGCTCTGCTGCGTGAACAGCATGTGCACACTGGCACAATGGGCAGCACACGCCGAGCTCTGAACCTGACAGACCATATGTTGCCTCTTGGGCTGCCAAAAATATAGAGGCATGAGAGGAAGATAAAGCACCACAGTGAGAAATTAGTGAAAACATGGTGTACAGAAATGAGGGAAAGAGATACAGCAGAAATCTGGCCAGTGTTAGATGAATGCGAGTGCAGAGATGGTGAGCAGGTGACCAGGATGTGTGGCAGGATCATTTGAAACAATCTGTAGGAACTAAACTTTGTCCATAGAACAAGCACTTGGAATTAACTCTTGTGTGTTGATGTAACTGTGTGCCTGGGAAAACTGCTGGGTTGGAAAACATGGCAACCCTGGTCCCTTCTTTAGATGGAGGAGAGGTATAACAGAGTCAACAGCAAAAGAACATTTGCTCCATTAGTAAGAAATACCTTCGAGGAAGGGTGAGCCTGTTGTTCACGGTGCCTATCTCCAATTTCCCTCCTGGAGTCAATGCTAAAATTACTGAGCACTGTAAGTGCAGTGAAAACATTTTGGAATGTGCTCTGACCCTCACTTGCAGAGCCACTACACTCGACTATGTGTGCTTTCAGCATTCCTCCTGTTCCACATGCACATGCACAGCTCACTGAAATGCTTTGTTCAGGCTGTGATCCACCTGCAAGTGCTCCCAGGCATCTGCCTCTGACAAAGATAGTAGGGGTTTTCCCACAGGTATGTCTGCCATTTATAGTGGTTATTAAAAGACAAATAAACCATAAATATTTTATATTTTCTGTGCAACTTCATTCTTACCCATTCATTGAGAAAGCAATAAATCTGATGTTCACTGCTGTAAGCAGCCTTGAATCACACCAGACACCCCCCACCACCATGGCTGTCACAGTGCAGTCCCTGCTCATCCTGTCACTCCCCATGAATTCTTCATTAGGTCACAGTTGTCTCTAACGAGTGCTAATTCTTTTTCTTGCCCACACCTCCTTATTGTGACACATAAACTAGGAAGGCTATAAGTAGAGCAAAGAGGAGTGCATCCTTGGTTATCTTATTCTGAATAGCAGTGATACCATATACAAAGTTAGTCTAAATTCTGATCATGGTTATTCTTGAGCATTTTCATGACAGCCAGTTGTATTTCACATGACAATTGATAGTGGGATTAAAAAATAGAGATTTACAGGTAAAAATTACTTGGTTCATTGCATGAGAACATTTTCTTGAGGAATATTACTTTACGCCACAGTGCAAAGAAAATAGCTCTGCTAAAAGGTTAAGTTTTACGTTTCTGGGGTTTATGTTCATTTATGGATTAAAATATTTGTTGAGCATAAATGACTATGCTCCAGAGAATATTGTGCACTGACAGAATTTTTTTGATCCCAAAATAATTTAGTCTAATCATATGGAAACCATTCGTAACTCCAGAAACCTGGATGCCATATGGGTAGGCTGCCAGCTAGGGTAAACCAAAGATATTCTGTCCTTGGAGTGGGAAAGGTATATGGTTCCCAGAAGCTCTTAGAAAAAAACATCAGCATCAGGAAGTATCTTGGCCAAGAGGAACTTGGCAGAGCAGTATTTTAGCTTTGCTGAGGGACTGTGTATGCCCATTGAAACAGTAACGTCTGTGGAGGAAGGGCAGAGCACGGGGGTACAATGCAGTTTTATGGCAGCACTGCTTAGTCAGGGAAAGGGACTCCAGAGGGAGCTGATGCAGCCAGCTGGCTGCCTGATGAATGGACTAACGATTGTGGAAGAGATCAAAAAGCTATCAAGAGCTCCATCTCTCCCATAATGAATTTCTGAGGATTAGTGAAGCTTGCAGTTGAAGCATATAGGTGTGATGTCAGGAAATACTGAGCGGGTTTTTGCATCCTTAAATCATTAAAAATTAATTTGAGCTCACGAGCAAGGCAAAGCAATGACAAAACTCTAAAGAATCTGAAATTCAGCATGAATGAGGGAATACAGACAGAGTACTGTGCTCTTGTGCACAAAATAAGGGCAGAAATTCAATGTATTTTCTATTGGTATGATGGATTCCCGCTGGATTCAGCTGTGCACCTCATGGAGTTTCTCTCTTTGCAAAGCACAGCAAAGCCTAATTTTTTGCAGTGAAATGCGTTGAGTATGCCGCAAAAAACAGCACCTAAAGATATTTATTTATTTATCTATTTATCTATTTATTTATTTATTTGTTACTCAGGTCACTGAATTTCTTCTTTTGCCTTTACTGAACTCCAGGAGATTTATTAATTTTTCTTTCATTTACCACAGCTACCAAACAACAGCAATTATAGGGGCACTGTCAGGTAATCAGTTCCAAAAATGTTAATTTAAGACATTTCTAACCTTGCACCTCTCCTTGAACTTTCATGGGTAATTTCCATTGTTAAAGAATTAAGCATTTACCTGCTTAAACCCCAAAATGTTCTCTTTTTTCCTACTCTGTAAGAGCCCTTCAAACAGCAGAGAAATTACTTCAGCAAAACCATAAAATTGATTGCAGAGTCATTATGTCAAATGCCTATCAAAACACAGAGAAATATAAATTTTTTTCATACGTTCTCTAATATCATCAGGGATGTTACATCGGTACTACAACAACGAGCAAGGCAGTTCCAGGGAGCATTGAAATTTCCATCTGGCAATGGTCCTTCTGGTGTGTATTATCTTTTAAGATGCTTTCCTGGCATCTACCAGCTGCCTTCAGGAAAATTTATAAGCTATTTTAGTTTGTATAATTTCTCTTCCCTGCTAATGTGCCTTTGTTATTGCCGTGTGGAGTTCATTAACTGCGCCAGGAGATGGCAGCAATGGAAACAACTTGGTGCCCTCCATTCAGAAACGATCTTTTGTGCTGAGCAACAACACGATTATCAACCAACGTTTAAAAATTGCTTTGAAAAACCAAGCACAGCAGTCTTCACAGTTGTAGACACCGAAAGACATTAAAAAAAAAAAAAAAAAAAAGAGCTATGAAACGTGAAAGAAACTATGGGGTCCCTTCCCAGGATCTGAAGGTCATTTTTTCAACACTTAAGCTGCAAAGGCGACAGACAGATGTCAATAAATAAAATTGTTGGAAGGCATGGCTTTCCCAGGCTACCATGACCAAAAAGGTCTAAAGTAGCTTTAACTCATCGGAACTTTTCATGGCATGGAATAAAAAGCATTTGAGTCTGGAGCAGAAGAGGACTGGGGAGAGTCTCCAAACAATCATAAAGATCAGAGGTGGAGTTTGGGGCTGCTGGACTTTGACCTATGTCTCTAATTTGGTGAGAAGAGGCACAGGGAGCAAGCTGCTTATTTAACTGTTTTTATAAAACAGGTGAAGGGACACACAGAGCCAGACAGAGCATCTACTTAGGAGAAATGAGTGTTTACACAGGCAAATTACCATACATATTTCCCACAGGACACATGCATTATTAGACCTGTTACAAACTCTGTCAGCAAACGCTGAGGTAAAAAAGAATCTTATTTACCCTTCTAAATACAGACCAGTCTTCAGGGTAATACAGCTGCTAAATTTACTGGCATGGTTGCCTGTGTTACAGCCAGGATTTATCATGCATGATAAATGCAAAACTGTCTCAACTTCAGTTACAAGCTTTTGTTCCAAGCATATTATTTATTGCCCAAAATTATGAGCATATGGTGAGCTTCCCCACCAGGGGGTAATGTCTGTGTGCTGCTGAGCAGGAGTAATGGAGTTGGGGGCTGCGGCAAAGTCCCAGTTCTGCCCTGGTCTGTGCCTTTCAGCATAGCTAGGACAACCCTGGGCACATGTCCCCACGAAGGGTTAGGAGGCAAAGGTTGCTAGTTATGTGCTCTCCTGAAAAGGAATTGCAGAGGTGAGAAAAGACACAGCTCCTTGTCATGTTTCTTGTTGAATTTGGGGCTGTAAGTTGTCTTGCTGCCTTTGTGAATGAACAGGAACTCCTGGAGAAACATGCTCTCATCATCAATGTATCCTCACAGAAAAGTCTGTAACACTTAAAGCTTTAGCTAATTGCTTGTTTTAATGAGACAGATAACAAAGTAAATCATGTTTATGGAAATCAATCTGTCCTGCATCACACTCTTTCCATTAGTGAGAAATTAGTTGTGACTACTGGAAACAATGATGTTCTGAGGTTTTATGGGGCTTGCTTGAGTTAAGAAGGCTAATATTGCCAGGAGGAATACATGGGTTTTGTAGCTACAAGCCACTTCAATCATGGTATAGACTTCCAAGCAATTTTGCCTTCTGTAAATTAAAGATCCACAACCCTCAGGGTGAAGGGAGCTTTATTGCAAGAAAATCTCACTTATATTGCTCAGAGATGTCCCCTGTGCAAGCCAGGTCAGTGATTATTTTCATGTAAAGCAAAAAGGTCAAAAAGAAATGCAGATCAAAAGAAGCCTCCTTTAGTTATATAAAAACCTGTAATTATGAGGTTAGTTGATTTTCAGAACAAAAGATCACAACCTCTCGGTTTGTTCATAGTTGAATATATTTTGTGACTAAGAGCACATGAAGAACATGGGCTTTTGCACCTCTAATTGTTCCTGTGGTTAGTTTGTATGAGAAGCACCCTCTCTTAAACACTTCAAATGCAATTATGTCCTATTACTACCTGTGTTAAAAATTTTACTACAAGCTACAGTGAGTATTCATCCTATGTGTGTCTATAATACTCTAATATGTAAATGTGTTTCTATTCCTTATTTCTAGCTCCTCAATTGCCTCAAAGGGCAACATGTTTTATATTTTCAGCATGTTATCCTACTGGTCTTAGATGCTTTTAAATAAAAAATGGAAGGGAAGGTACATCCAGCATTACTGGTATGGTGTTGATGTATAGGGTATGCCTTAATTCCTCCAGCCCTAATTATATAACATATGAATAGACTAGAGAGATTTAAAGATATTATAGTAATCCTAGGTACAATTATAAACAGAAAAATTCTGTGATGTAGGAAGGGGAAAACAGTGTCTAACTGCCCTCTGAGCAGATTTTCTTAATGCTGACCAAAAAGGCCTGGAGAGGTGTGGTATTACAGAGAAGCATGGAGGTCCCGGGCAGCAGCATCCATGAGGGGCCTGCTCTGGCTTTTTTTCTCCGTAGGCTTTGCCCTGCAGGAGGAGGACAGGGCACTCACAAGGAGGCTTGTGAGCTCCACCCCTCTCCCTGCTTCAGTGTGGGTGCTGGCTGCCTTTGTAAGTAGCAACACAGAGCATTTCTGTGAGCCTCCTTTAAAAATGAGATGCACTCTGAAATGCCTGAATTTAGGAGCAGATTTATTATATAGGCTGGAATAGTGATTGGGTCTTGCCAGTGTCACCAGGCAAAAGGGAGCTTTCTCTAGATTCAGTAGTGAAATCTAAGAACAACAATCACCACCAACCAAAAAAAACCACACCAAAAACCCAACAAAAATGACACAAATGGAAAACAACCTGATCGCATGACCTTGTCCTGTCTTGTCACTTGACCAACTTTCATAACCACAGCAGTAATATCTTACACAATACAATACTGCATTGTACTGTATTCTATCTTGCAGTATCTTATCTTTTCCATTATAGCCTGGTTCATAGTGCTTTCAGTCCTGACCCCACTGTCTCTGTCCTAGAAATAGCAGGGAGACCAGTGGAGTGGAGCTGCTACATGTAAGGACACCCCTTACCTGGCCTTATCCTGACCCTGCCACACATGCAGGCTGGTGTCTCAACCCGGCTTTAGGCTGTCCCCATCCGCATGGAGGTGCCTGATGGCTGGGAGTAGGGCTGCCAAAAAGGCAGTCAAGGTCTGAACAGGGCTTTAGTGCTGATCTTTTGGAGATGAGGATTCTTAATGACATTACTGGCAGGGGTGGTGAGGTGTTGGCATCAGTCGGACTGGTTTAGGATGCTGACCTCAAGGCAGAGGAATGCTGCCAGCACTACACATTGTGATTACCACCTCAACGAGGCAGCTCACGAGGCACCACATCTCTGGGTATTTCCACTGTGCCTCTGCTACACTATTCACACTATTGACACTCTCATTACAGGGCGTTTTGAATCCCCTCAGGGATGGGGGTGCAATCCCTCCATGATGGTGCCTGCAGGGACAGCCTCAGAGGTGATGGCGTGGAGGCCACAGGGGAATCTCTGAGTCTGCAGGCACATCATCTGTTTGAGAGATACCACATCCACGTTCCTCAGTGCATGATGAGGGTACAGCAGGCACTATGTTCAGTATTTTTCTCTCTTACATGAGGAAGCAAACTGCTGGAGGCAGAAGATCTGCCATGTGGAGTCATACATGTGCAAATACTCAATATGAAACTGATGCAACTGATGCTGGGACATATATTTTCTTTTCTCTCTTTTTTTTTTTTTTTTTTTTTTAACCAAAATTTCCTCTTTCTGTTTCTGTCTTAATGTTCTTTTGCCGGGAATAATCAGGAAGATAGCATGTTTTTTATCCACAGACCTCAAATGAAATTTGCTATTTCTGACAGCAAACGTTTGTGTATTTTCCAAAAGTTTCTCTTGGGGATAGATATTTACATAACATTTCTCATGATAAAATTCTGCTTTTCTTAAGCAACCTGAAATGAATTGCTCACATGCTGTAGAAAAATCTTGAAAGGATGGGGAGAGCGGGTGCCCAACAAGACTATGAGTTTGTAGTTTTACGTCCTCAGGTCTGAAACATACTTGAGAACAGAAGAGATTTGCGTGGCAGATAGGCACATCAGTGCAGTGGGCGTGCCAAGCATGGACCCAGACCAAGGTGACAAAGCTGGGACATGTGGCATAGGCGACCGACATGGCAAAAGTATTGCGGCTTGTCACGTGTCACTGAGTAGCTGGTTGTGAAAGACACTGTTTAAACAAACTCTTGTGTACATTTCCATGTCAGTACCTGTCTGTCCAGATTCTTAATTTCAAAATGCAGCTCTTAAGCATATTTGAATGAGTCATTATTTTTGGCCAGCTTTGACGGTAACTGGAAAATCTAAACACTGCACATCCCCTGCATGCATAGATTGCACAGCAGTTTTTAATATGGGTCTCATCCTATTTCTGCTCTCTCCACACCCTCTTTTCTCTATTTGCATCTGAGAGTATTCTTGTTTTGTCAGAAAGAGCTCTCCAACTTCTGCTGGATACATACTTTCCTCCCCTTGGTGCAAAAGCCCTTTTGTGTAGTTTCTCTTTGAGCAAATGGTGACTACTTAGCCTTGGCAATTTGGTTCTGTTAATTGTATACATCAGTGCTTGAAATGGCAATGCAGGTTTTGAGTCCTCATCTTTGGGAGATGAAGCCAGGGCCCACAAAAATCCTTCATATCCATGTCTGCTTATTTATGTTTGCCTGTAATAGGGTAACTATACAACAAGGCATTCATCATTTACAGAGTATTGCAAGAATATTACAGACATCCTTGGGCAGGAATTGCCTGATTCTGAGACCAGCCAACCAGAAAGCAGTAGTTGTAGCCTCTAGTTAGCATGTCCCGCACTTCCAACAGCAGGTGGAACAGCCCACCTCTGAGAAAATAAGTTGATGAAATCATTGAGAATACTTCAGTCTTCTCAGTTTAAGTCCAAAGTGTTCAAATAAGTCTGTGAAAGAGAAGGGGAGCAGGATGAAAGAGAGGAGACTCGTGGTAGCCACTGTGAGGGAAAAGGAAACGGGACACTGAAACACTTGAGGAAGGAAGTGTACCCAGATGTGGGTGGGATAAAAGCGCTGGAGTGAGGGAGGGCTTGGAGACAGTGAATAGAGACATGAGAAGGAGTCACACAGTCATCCTGTGGGGAAGAGAAAGACAGGAATGCAGAAGTATCTGGGAAGTGCCAGGATTTTGATCTTAAGGTAACCATAAGGCATACGGCCTGGTACTTCCATGCTTTGAGTTTGGTAGAATAAAAGCCATGTATCTATTGTCTCTTTTGATACCACAGAAATAGACCAGCTCCTCCTTCCTTGGAAATGACCATTGCCAATTCTCTCCCTGTCTTGCTTAATCAGCTCTCTGTAAGCCAGCAGCTGAAACAATCTTCTCCTTCCAACACTGAACCACTCTTCATATTTTCAATTTTTGGTGTAAAGAGAAGCATAAAGTCTGCATATCATTCAGAGCATAGAGCATGAGCTTTAGCAGGTCCCAGCACCTTTGGTGTGACTTGCAGTGAGAAATCACCTTTCATATAAGCAGCAATTAAATAATAAACTTGCAAATAAGCAGCAGTTGCCAATGACAGAATGGAAAAAGAGTTGCAATTACATGGTAGACGATAACAGCCTTATTGTTACATTTCCCTCCATTTCAAGAAAAAAAGATGATTAAGAAACAACACCTTTCAATACTCATTATTTGGGCAGCATAGCAAATGTATAAGCAACAAGTGGGTGACTATGCAACACAAAAACGTGGACTTCTGACAGGAATTTCTTGCTCTTGAGAGGAAGCAGCCTAATGCTGTCACTAATTACCAGGACACTAGAAACAAGGGGTTATTAATGGAACTTAAAATTGCCATGTAAATTGGAAGGTGGTGCCTTTATAAAGGAGGTTTTAAATATTGCCTAGGAAGAACTGACTATGTAGTCCAGGCTGACAGAAATAAAGTAAGAATTAATAACCTATGGTGAAAGATCACGGATTTTAGAACTTAAAATATTTCAGGTGTCAGCTAGGGAGTTAATGCACTCTTCATCATGGGGAGGGAGGAAGGAAACACAATACAAATTTCAGGCCTGATTAAAATAAACATAATAGCAAACTGTTTCAGACAGGGTACTTCCAATTGACAGAGGGGTGGGAAAGCTATCAATGCCACTTAGGAGCATTCATTTGGAATACTGGTTATCTATCTTCAAGAAAGAAGAATTGCCACGGGAACCAGTGCACGAGAAAAACTTCAAAACAGGTCAGAAGACAAAAAACAACAGCACTGAAGCCCAGATTCATGCTGCCCAACTTGAAGCACTTCACAAAGACACATAAAATAGGAACACAGTCACCAGGGTCTCCTGTAGTCAATGGAAGGAGAATGCTCCAGTCATTCAGCCTACCTAAGTTCTGACTTGGCTTCTAATTTAGATGATTTATTTAAATACTCTAACTACAAAGGAAGCATATTGCTCTAGGGAATTTGCATGGCACCCTGAAAAACAGAGGGTCAGAAAGAAACCAGATGCTCCCAGAAGTGTAAACATCACAGAAGAGGTCAAGGTGAGGTTTAGCACCAGGACAAACTGATACATGCTAGGCACAAATAAATTTTTCTGATAAACAGAAGGTTGATCTTTGGAAACAGCTTTCCATATATAGATGGGGGAATAAGACACTTCCCTAGAATTAAATTGCAGCTGAATGTGCTCATTTAAGAGGTTATATGATGAACATACCTAAAGAGCAAACATTTGGACCGCCAGATACAAAATGTTCCTTCCTCATCTGTTTTGCTATGCTGTTTTATTTGGATTTCTTCTTATTGAATACAAATAGGACTAATCCTTTATACTGGTATAAAAGGGACTTCTTGTAAAATTACATGTGTTTTGAAAAAGAATTGTTGGAAGGTGCTGCTGCCTTGTCGTTCTCCATCTGCATCAAGGGGAAGGACTGAAAAATCTGTTTCCTGGGACCAGAGTTGCTCAAAACCAAAAAAAAAAAACCAGCTACAGCTGAGCAATTGACCTACACTCAGCAAACTGAGAAAAATGCTTGCTGCCCAAGGCAAGGGAGGCCAACTTTCCTAAGTGATGGGCAAATGCATTGCAAGGCTCTGTTTGGAAGGAACAGAAATGCCATCAGCATGCTCCCAGTTGTCACTGGCACGGGCAGCGTGTGCAGCAGGGTGTACAACTGATGGGAAGGTGGGTAAATTAGCATCTTTCCACTTCATGGTTGTTGCAGCAATGGAAACTCATTGTCCATGGATCAGCCCCATGTACAAGCCTGAAGTGCTTGAACCATGCAGTTAAAAGTGTCCCAGCAAATACAAACATGGACCATTGATCGCAGCTGTGTATTGCCAAAAGGGTGGGAGAGCACAGCCAAGGGCCTGGAAAAGGGATAGAAGGGGACATGGGAATGTAAGCATAGAAGGATTTTGGCAGGAGCATTGGCAGAAATGAGACTGGAGCATTGTCTCCTGCTATTTAATCCTTCCTAATTTTCAATGCAATGACCCTCTATGCACATTGCCAAAAAATAAATGTGGCAGAAACAGAGAAATATCAGATTCTCCTAAACTGGTATTGGCTAACCAGTTGGGTCAACAGCATTCTAATGCAATAGTAACGTGTGCTAAGAGAAACAAGATGTACACTCCTTATTATTGTCTTGCATGCTGCAGAATGGCTGTGTCACAGTCCCCTAATTCTATGCAACCCTGGTATTTTGAAAATAATTTGGAAGTATGGAAGTAATTTTGAATTTTATGTTTAAACCTCAGCCTGTGTCTAAAATGACATATATATTTCATTTCAGAATAGCAGAAAGTAGCTGGTTTTCCTGGGTAATTCTAAGCATGAACTTAGTGGTTGACATTAGGAAACAAAAAATTTTGCAACAGAGAGAGAACCAAGTGAAGCAAGACACAAACTGACAACATACGAGGCCTTAAGAGGCATGAAATACATGATTTTACAACGCAGTTTTACAATAGCAATTACATTCATTATTCAAAATCATTTGTTTGCTATGGCTTGCCCCACAAGAAACAATAAACTAGAAACAAATATAGAGTCACATACTTTTTTTGGTTTAAAAAATGTGTTAATCCTTGTTCCAACAAAATCTTATTAGCTATTGCAAAATGTTTGCAAGGGCTTTATGTTTGACAGAGTCTTATCTTTCTTTTTCCATGGGGTCACAGTTGCTCTGTAATGCTGTTACTGTTAAGGATAATGTTTGTGGTCAGTTGCTATTGGCAGTGACAGTCGAAGTTCAGGCAACCAAATTTAGACATGAAATTAATAATGACACATGTACCAGAGAGCTTAAGTACGCATTGTCTCTTCATGACTTACCAGGGAAAATTCTTACTGAAGTCCAAGAAAGCTTGGCATGAATAAATAATATATACGGAGTGAAGGATCTGCCTCAGAAAATGGAGGTAAGTACCAGTATAACCTGGATAAAATGAGACAAAATATCTAGAGTATGAATGCAGCTGAAACCCCCTGCTGTGGAAAGCCAGGGTAGTGTGCCATTGAGGATGTGCTCAGCTGCATAAATACACAGTGTTTCATAAAGTCCACATATACTCTACTGCAGAAATTGTTCATTTAAAAAGGATTGTAAATTTGAGTGCAATATATGCCTCTAGCACCATACACATAATATAAACACTACCAAGGCTGTGGAAAGGATTTATCTGTGACGATTAAGCAGTTACCTGATTGGCACAGTCATGCCTCTGTCTCAGCAGGCAGGCTTGCTAAATCCATCTGCTCACCATAAATAATTTAACTTCTTTCCTGACTGCTTTCTTTTCCCTTCAAAATGTCCTCTGTGTGTCCATACACACAGGGCTGCTGAAATTAGGGAAAAAAGTATGAGCTGGTTTTGTGTCACCTTACAGCTTTGGACTTCAGCCACCTAAAGACATCATGAGCTTCCCTCAGTGTCTGAAGTTAATCCATCAGCTAAGACCAAAACTCCCTCAGGAACTAATAATAGTGACTCTAGTAGTGAGTCTGCCATCACTTTTTTTTTTTCCTTTTTTTTTTTTTTTTCTGGACTTGGGGTTCTTGGACATGCTTGGACCACAACTGCTCAGGCTTCCAAAATATAAGCAAGAAGACAAGAGGTAAATAATGTAAGAAATCTGAAAGGACCTCCAACATGGATGCTGTGTATTTTTTCCTACAGTGTAATACTTCTGAAATATTATATCAGGAACTGCTTAGCCCTCCAATATGTGTTCCAGCATTCAAACGGAAAAAAGCTGCAGTTCTTGGCTACTGCTGCCCATCAAAAATTCGTGTTACTTGCAATCCCTACCTCAGAAATAAGAGGAGTTCTGTGAGAACTGATCAGATACATCTTGCATGTACACCTGGAAGTATACGCATTCATCTGAGCACCTTCCCGGTGAAGACCTGACACAAACTTTCCCTTCTTAGTTTTTCTCCTGAGACATGAGACTGGGTGCCCTACCTATGCAAAGGAAATGGAAGAGTTTCTTTTCTTCTTCTGAGTCAAGTCAGCCCCCAAGCAAGCATTCCACTGTAGCAACTGTAGCCAGAATTGAGGGGGCTGTGACTGTAATTTATCATAGGCAATTTATTTTCAGCAGTGTGACTACATGTCAGTGCTGACAGCATTTGTAGCATTAAGTGTTCCAGAGAGAGGACCCTGGCACTACTAGCAGACACACACTCTAAAGGCCTGTCAGTCCTGGTAGGTCACTAAAAACACAGGCATTTTGCAATATTGGCTCAGGGAATGTCTTAGCATGGCTCATTTTCCAGGTTTGGATGAGCTTGGGATCCTCTTCTGGTTTCAAAGACAGTCATGTCTTAAGGACCGGCAGAAAGGAAAAAGAAAGTCCAAAGAATTTTGTATGCCAAGATAACAGGAGCATTGTGTCAAAAGAGGAGGAAAATACACCCATATGAATCAAGGGTCCATATGGTTCCCTCAATTCTCACTTCTTTACAACATTTAATAGTGTACAGAGAGTATGTGTGGCCATGCCTCCAGCTGGTCATAAATCATGATGGTTTACATGTCTTTAAGGTAAACTCTGGCACACAAATACTAAGCCACATAAACTGAGTCAGTCACATATGTATGTCCCTCAGCTGGGGTGAAGTTCTTAATCAGACCTTTTCTTGGGGCCTTAGTCAGCATTAAGCCGTCTGTGCTCAAAGGCAGCTCTGCTGTGGTGCAGCTGAGTGACCTTGGATTAGAGTGCTGGGTGAGAAAGAGCTGTAAGAAGTGAGGGCCAGGTATTTTGCTCAAGAGCTGTGCCTACACTGAAGCACTCTCCCCTAGTCCTTGCCTCAGCTGTGATGTTACACGTATGACTGCGCCTGGCCACACACACTGATCCAGACCCTGACCCACCTGAGCTGATCTTGGATCCTTCCCATCACTGCGGGCTTGTCTAATGATGACCAGACTGGTGGCTGGTTGGTCTTGGTTATTGTCACTGAACCTGATTCTAACCTTGACTCACTGGCTTGGCTTTTCTGGCGTGACCTCCGAACTCCTTGTCACTGTGTTCACTGGGATTGTCACTGGTGATCTGTATTCTTGGCTGAACTTCCAGCCACCACCAGAACTGCTCTGCTATTCTTGTTTGGGTGCTGTGGTACTTGCTCGTGAAGCCACTGTCATGCATGCCTTACTGTCACCCTCCACTCCCAGCTTGCCTTGCTACTTCATTAAACGCTTTTCTCCAAAGGATGCCACCTCTCACCTACCACTGGTGCTAGTGGACTGTGACACCCCTGACCAGTAGTTCCAGCACAAGCCAGACAATAGGAACACGAATTGCCAACACCATGTGACTCTCCTTTTAGCCAAAGATTTTTGTTAGAAAGCTGTCTTGAGCCAGCCTACTGGCGCCATGCATTCTTGCCAATAGGATAAATCAGGAGAGTGGGCAAAAAGTCAGCAGTCGAGACAAAGAGTTTGTTCTGTCACAGACAGACAGCAAAACTAAGCAGTGATACACAACTCCTCTTATGTGACCTCATTTAACTGTTGGTCAAATAACCAGGGAATCTCAGTAACCTGGAAACATCGTATTTCAAAAGCCCACGTAAAATGCAAAGTGGTCACAAACCCAAAGTAGTCACAAGTTTTTGTCACCTTTTGTAATTTATTCTAGCTGTCTAAGTCTGGCAACAGGATTTCATATTTTGGCTGTTGATTTTCCCACCTCATCTGCAGCATTCTCACCTCTATCTCTCCAGGGCACTACCTCCACCTCTCCTGGCAGGACCATCTTCAAGTATACAAGGGCTGTGACACTTAATTCTTCCAACTCCACCACAAGGTACCACTGGTGTTGCACCTCAGCTGCCACACAGACATGCACAGTTTGGCACATTATTCAGACTGTCACACCTGCAAGGATTTCACCATTAAACCCAATCCTTGCTGGCAGCCTCAGGCAGCAGTTGTGAGACAGGGCTATCAGCAGGAAGGCAGCAATTTCAGTTCAGTCGAGGCCAGTCAGCCTGCACCCCCTCAGATCAATCTATATTACGAAGGTGAACATACAAGAAATTGAATTGTCAGGACATGCTGCTCTCACTCAAGTGCTGTTGGCATCTCACAGCTCAAATACTCCCACTATACAAGTCTGCTTGGCTCCTGCTGGGTGTTGTAGTGTGTCCAGTGCTGCTCCCTTGTTCTAATAATGTCTTGCGTACCCAACAGTAGCTTTACGTTCTGCATTTAATTGCCACTCCTCTGCCATCTTACCTGGAAGGCTGTCCTTTGCTCTAACATTTCATCCTGAAGGGAAAAACTAGTGCCCTTGAGACATTTATGTGTTGTCCTATAGAGATGCAGTACATACTGATTTCTGTCTCTTCTCTGCTCTTCTTAAATAGGATGCTAAAAGATCTGGCTAAGCCTTTTCAGAAATTTGAACCTACCATGCCCAGGGAATTGTTCACTGCACAACAATGGAAAACAGGTAGAGCCAGCTACCATTTTCTAGAAATAGACACTTCTAGCATTTCCCGACCCAGCATGCACAAATGGGTCACTAAAGCCTTTGTTTTTCATGTAGCATATAGAGAATTGTTACGGAAGTTCACCTTTCTGGAAGTCAGTGTAAATACATTTTGTACACAACAGAATTCAAACAGTGTAATCAATATTTGTGTCTTATGTTACCTTTCAGCACATTCTGCAAAACTGCCTTCCCCTCCTCAAACACTGCAGTTCTGATATGGCCTATCAGTGAGCATTCACAAACATTCACAGCTCGGAAACATAAACCAATCTCTGTTTGGTGGACAGGAAAGCTATTGGATTTCTATTAATTAACTAATCTAGTTATTTATTTGATGTTTAGCAGAGAACATTAAAAAATTAATTTTGGATTAAAAAACATAAAACACAAGCCTCTAAATTGGAAGACATAATTGACAAATTATATTGACAAATTGACCTGTTTCTGCGTGAGGAAGAAAATCTGCTTTGAAGGAACAAGGCGTCTATCCTGCATATCTGTTTTTAAGTGAGAAGGCACACTGTCGTTCTGCGCTCCGCAGTACAAGACAAGGAGCTACTGAAGAAGGTCCAGTGGAGGCCCACAAAGATAATTTGGGATCTGGAGAATCTCTTTTATGAGGGGCGACTGGAAGCTGGGCCTGTTTAATCTAGAGAACACTAAGAGAGGATCACATTAACGCGTAAAAGTATTTCAAAGGTGGGTGACAAGAGGATGGTGCCAGATTCTTTGCAGTGGTGCCCAGTGACAGGATGACGAGCAGTGGCCATACACTAAGAAGTTCCCCCTCAATACGAGGAAGAACTTTACGGTGGGGGTGCACTGGAACAGGCTGCCCAGGGACATCGTGGATTCTCCCTCTCTGGAGACATTCAAACCGCACCTGGACACGTTCCTGTGCAATCTGCTCCAGGTGACTCTGTCTTGGCAGCGGGCTGGACTGGATGATCACCAGAGGTCCCTTCCAAACCAAACCGTTGTGTGATTCTGCCAACCCTTCGGGCATTTCCCGCCTACACGGTGAGCAGTGCGGCGAGCTTGCCCCGCGCACCGACAGAGCTCCTACGCGGCGCAGCCGAGCCTGCCCTTCGCAGTGCCAGCCCCGCACATGGCGCCGGTCCGGAGTCCAAGTGCAGGCGGGGCAGAGATACCCGCCGAGCACCCGCGGGGCCGCTCTGCTCCCCGCCCCATGCGGCCTCACGCACCTCCAGCACCGCGCACCGCCCGCCGCCCCCCACCCCTGGGCTGGCACCCGAGCCCGCCGCTCCCGGCGTGCACCGCGCCGCGAAGCGAGGCGAGGCGCCGCTGACGTCGCAGTCCCGTCACCGGGCAGAAGCGCTGTCGCGTCACGAGCTCGCGCGGCTGAGTCAGCGGCCCGCCGCCGCAACGCCCGTCGGGGCTATAAAAGCGGCTCCGGCGCCCCCTCCGCGCCTTTAGCCCCGGGTGTGTGAGAGGAGAAAGATGCATCGACTCCGCTCACGGGCCTCCACGGGGATTTCTGCCTTTGCCGCCGGTTCGCCCTCCGCCTGCTCTCGCCAATCACCCCCGCTGCCCCGGCCCGAGAAATCAGCCTCGCAGAGGCGTTGCAGTAAAAAGCACTCCTGCTCTTCCATCGGCTGATTGTCGCTGATTCCCGGGCGGGGGGGAAGCAGAGAGACCGAGACCCGGAGAGGGGCCGCGGGAGCCGAGCTGAGCGCCGCTGCGACCATGCCCAAGCCTAAGAAGCGGGGGAGCAACCACCAACGCGGAGCCGGTGAGTACGGCCGGGACGGCGGAGTCTACACGGCGTTTCTCGTGGCCGTGGGAGGGCAACCCTGTCCGGCGGTGCCCCGCTTGCCCGCGGCCGGGCGCGGCCGTGGGGCTCTCGCTGGCCGGGCCGGGGCCGGGCGGGTGACAGGAGCCGTCCCTGAAACCGCCACCTCACGCCGCTGCGCGCATGCGCCGGG
>WEKY01040168.1:75242-86803 GCA_013390045.1 Picathartes gymnocephalus | reverse complement strand
GCTCGGGAGGCCCGGCCGCGGGTCCGCCCGCTGCACCACCGCCAGCTGCTGTGGCTGCGTGTCACCGTGCCGTGCCCCGAAAGCCTGCTGTGTCTTTAAAAAAACTCCTTGTTCTTAGCCTAAAATAAGATTTTATAAAATAAACAGCCTTCATACAGATGCGGAATGTGCGTGTCTGAGGTGCAGCTGATGCTTGGGGCAGAACGGAGGTTTTATGGGGTGGTGAGAAATTTCACTTCAGGCTAGCACAGCTGTGTGCAGCATCGATTTCTAATATCAATTTTTCAGGAAGTGAGCAATTTGTAGGGTATTTGTGCAGCTGCTCTTATTTTAGTTTGTGAAGGGCTTGCTGTTGTTCTGCCACTTCTGTTGAGCTCCCCTGTTTGATAACCAGCCAGCAGCAAGAAGGTGGTCATGTGGGAGCTCTGAGCTTCCAAATTTCTTCAGTAATGCATTGGCTGGTGGGGTTTTTTGGGGTATGGTTAATGATGCAAGTGGATACAGCTAAAAGCAGCAAAACTTCCAGAGTGTGACTAACTTCATTGGAAAGCACTTGGACACTAATCCAACTGAAAGTTGATTCTGCCTAGATAAAACCAGTTCTTTGGAGTCTTTTCAGTCAGGGAGCCTGCCTGAAGCGGCTAAAAGCCCTCTGTGCAACCTTCTAAATAATTTAGAATCAATTGTGCCACAAAAAAAAAGCTGAAAGAATTCAGAATTCTGTAAATGATGTTTTAGGAACTGTTGGAGAAATAACAGATATGAAAAGGGAGGTGAACGCTGGTAAAAATACTTTCTTCCAAAAGTCTGAAGCTGCTGCACCAAAGCCTTCTTGCTCCTGAGAGGGAAGACTTCTATTGCTTGTTGTAGCATTTGATGTTCTGGCTTGCACTTGTAATTCAGTAGTAAAAGAGTTGGACATTGCTGATGCTGCACATACTACACTTAGTCCCATATATCCTGCATTGAACTGGGTAATGTATGTTTGCCTAAAGGTTTAACTTACACTGTCTTGAAGTTTCTCAAAATAAAAAATAAAGACTGTATGGCAGGGTTTTTTTAGGTAGCTCATTCTAACAGTTAAATTAACCTTTTTAAAGCATAGTCACAGAAAAATGCTTTAACATGAAGTTGGTTGTAGAAAGATCCTCAGTTTACAGTAGGAATTCAGCCAGTATCTAGAGTAGGAATTGGACCAGTACTAGGTCCTCACTGTTCACAAATGATCTTCCAGAACAGAGCCAACTAAGTCTTGAGAATAGGTAAGAGTAAAGGAACCAGCAGAGGATAGAAATGTTCTTTTTCCCTGGTTGGGTCAGGGAGAGCAAATCTGCTGGGAGGCTTCAGTTCTACTTTTGGTGCTCGTATCTTCCTTTCCTATATGAAAAATGACCAAACTATTGTATTCATGTTTCCTTAAGGTGGTCAGCCCAGAAATGTGCAGCCTTTTAGTGATGAAGATGCTTCAATTGAAACTATGAGCCACTGCAGTGGCTTCAGTGATCCTGCTAGCTTCACTGAGGATGGTAAATTCTTTCATTTATGTCTACTGATCTCTTAAAAACATAAAACATGATCTGATTTAGTAGTTTTCCGTAGTAGACTGTAAGTAGCAGTAATGAAATAATGACATTACATTAACACTGTCATGGTTAATCCAGTGGCTATTGTTTCCGTTTGGTACGAATATACTCCAGGTTTCACAAGCCTTGTGAAATGATCAGGCTCTTTTTTTTATTAGAATAGAATACAGATATAGAGACAGCAAGGTATAGAGTGCTGATACAGAGACAATAAGAATATTAAGATGCATTATAAGACATGGATTTTCATAACAGGTAGTTGAAGCAGCAAGAACTGCAGAAGAGTTTAAGATGGGAAGAGTCACATTTGCCTGTTTTCAGCTAGGTTTGTGCTTTGTTTCCTTTACCATCTTTGCAACCTGGACTGCTCTAATGTAATTTTCTTGAGAGGAAGGGACCTGAAAGCCTGCTACAGTGGGATAAGGCAGGGAGCCATCTCTGGATATGTGCCTCCCTTAACTGAGGTCCTGTTGCAGAGGTGTCTGAATTAATGCCATACAGAACAGGCTGCTTTGACTCACTGTATCAGCTGTGAGCACCTCGCTGTATTCCAGGGGCAGATGTAGTGGATTGGATGAAAATGTGTTGTTTACGGTACTGGCTGATGGTCATCAGATGGAGAAAATTTGTGTAAGACCTGATTCCCTCCCTCATTCATTCTTGGCACACGTAACAAGCAGATCTAGAAACTGCATAGATGTATCAATGGGCCAGTTTTCATAGAAGTATATCAGGGTGCAGTCTGACGTAGTAGGTTTGACACCGTTATGCTGCTGTGATACAGAACAATTCTGTAGCTGTTGTCTATGTTAAGATGCTTTCTTACTGGTGTTGAAAACATTGTGTTGGAACTACTGTGTCTGCTAGTGAAATGTGTATCAGTAGGACTAAATTATATTTCTTCTGGATTAGGGCCTGAAGTTGATGAAGAAGCCACTCAAGAAGACTTAGAATACAAGTTGAAGGGATTTATTGATCTTACATTGGACAAGAGGTATAGTCTGCTTTGAAGAAACACATTAATACATTGTTTTCTTGCTTTCTGTGATATAATAAGGAAAATACACATCAAATCTTCCTCTATGCTTACTGAGATTTTTTGCTCTGGGGAGGACTTCTGGATCTAAAAAGACCTTTTTCCGTGCACCAATTTTTTTAGTATGGGTTAGACTTTCCTAATATATTGAAGTAGAGTGACTTTCTTTACAGCCTGCAGTACTACTGTGAACTTTCCAAACAAAATTTTGCTGTCCTTGTGTAAGGACTCAATTCGGAGCATTTGATTTCTTCAATGTACTTCTGTGGGTACCTCTGTTATTGGGTGCAGACAAATATAAACTACCATAAAGCAAAGGCAGAGATTTAACTGGTGTGTGCTGATTTCAGGAGGTCTTTCTTCTCTCTTCTAACAGTGCAAAGACAAGACAAGCAGCCCTTGAAAGTCTGAAAAGTGCATTTTCTTCTAAAATACTATATGAATTTATCATGGAAAGGAGAATGACTCTAACTGATAGCATTGAGCGCTGCATAAAGAAAGGTAATTAACATGCACGCTATTAGAAAGCAGTAATCCCTATGCAATAGCACATTGTTTAAAAGAAATTAAGATTGTGATTGTTCTCTAGTACTTTACAGATTGCTTAATAATTTAGGTAATATTACTTTTTAAATTTGGGTGTCACATTTTAACTGTCCCAGAAAATTAACTGAAGTTATCTTCTATCTGTTGGTTTCTGAATTTCTACCTACATGCTTTCAGACTGTTATCTTTAAAGATTAAAGGAGGAAAGCAGTGCAAAAGGTGATTGCTCCATCACTGTGTTGAACCCTAGGTAAGAGCGATGAACAATGTGCAGCTGCTGGACTGGCGTGTCTTCTATGTGTGCAGATGGGGTCAGGAATTGAAAGCGAGGAGATTTTTAAGACCCTTGGTCCAATTCTGAAGAAGGTTGTCTGTGATGGAACAGCCAGTGTCCAAGCCAGACAGGCTGTAAGTATAAAATGTTTATTTGCCAGGCAGGGATAGAGGGCCTCTTTTACACTACTGTGTAATCCAGAACTAAAGGTTACCACACTAGTGTGTACTCAAAATGTTGGCATATGCTCTGAATGATGCGTAGCAGTTTTCACTGGCTTCAGAAGTTTCACCTGAAGGTTGAACATGATTCTCCTCTTCAGCTGTTACACGTACTGCTTTGTCAAGTGTCTGAACTCACTGTATTGCAGTCTCCTTACTGCAGTTCTGAGGGCTGATGTTGAGGTCCTAGAAAACATTTTCCCACTTTCCACTGAGTGATACATCCTTCCTGTATTAATTTTATTTTATTCTTGAAATCTAATTTTATTCTTAAACAACACAGGAATGTTACTTAAGTATTTGCATTTATTTATGGTAAAATCGCATATAGCACAATATAGCCATACTATCAAAGGTGTTTTTAAGTTACTTTTGCCCAGTCATCTTATCTATACATCAAGGGAATGCTTGAAGTAGTGAGTGAAGACTGTCCGAAGCTCTTGCCAAAAATTTTATTTTTTCTTAAACTTCAGAGATTTAAGCAGTATTCTCCAACTTCCCTTTATCATTATGTGGCTCGCTACTCCTATTCTAGTCAAGCTATGGCATAATAAATACTGTCAGCTGCAAAATGGTTGTGTTCAACAGTTATTTCTACAAAAAAAATCTGTTAAAGTTTGTCCTGTTTATATGAAGTTTTGAGTCCTGTGTGATTAGTGCAAACATCACTTTTAAATGGTTTTTTTTTCCTTACTCTTGGTAAGAGAAATTGGACTAGAATATGGGCCATAGGGAACAGATCTGCAGTAGAAGTTGCAAAGTTCCAGGAAGGGGTTTTCAAGGGCAGAGTTTTCATGCCATGTAATGGTAATAGTGGTCAGAAGGGGAAAGTCTTTCCCACAGCTGTGAATAAATATCATATAATTATCAGCATAATTTCTGCTAGTAAATCCTAGTGAGATTTAAGATCATTGGGTGAAAAGAGTGCCATGTGTAACTTTTTCAAGGGCTTTGTAAGCTATTTTAAAATAATACATGAAAAGTGAAGGCTTGTGAGTAGCATAAATGGTGAAATCATCCTGAGAGTAGATGGGAATTGGGAGCTAAGTTTTACAAAGAAGCTGAATTAAACAGGATTGGAGACTTCCAGACTCTGCTAAGGTTTTAATCTCAGGTTTCTGTTATTCCAGATGTTAAACTTCAAAGGTCCCCAGTTTGAAAGTTTTGTTAACAGTAACATTATTGTCAAATACTGACACTTTTTTTTTCTTTTGTGTCTAGTGTGCAACCTGCTTAGCGATTTGCTGTTTCATTGTCACTGATGACATTACGGTGAGGATGATTGATACCTTTCAAATGTAGTAAACTGAGAAGATGAAAATGTGTGACTTCTAAGCCACTTCCATTATATTTTTCACTTGTACAGGAACTGTACTCTACTATGGAATGCCTAGAAAACATCTTTACGAAGGCCTATCAGCGAGATAGAGACACTAATGGTGTGTCAAGTACCCATAATACTGTGCTTCATGTCAGTGCTCTCTTAGCATGGACACTGTTGTTGACCATTTGTCCAATGAATGAAGTGAAGAAGAAAATAGAAATGTGAGTATCTTCCTTGGAAAGCAGCATTTGTAATCACTGTTTATATGCAATGAAACAGTGTCAGTAAAATTCAGATCTTAATGGAATATGACTTACTCCTTAGGCACTTGCATAAACTTCCAAGTCTGCTGTCTTGTGATGATCTCAACATGAGAATAGCTGCCGGAGAAACACTAGCACTTCTGTTTGAACTGGCACGTGAAACAGATGCCGTAAGTAGATGTCAGCAGCTAAACCTTCTTTCGTCGGGACCATGATGGGACAAATTACCTTACCAGGGTGTTGCATAGCACCCTGGATCTCAACAAGTAGCAAATAATTCCATGGTTAATGTTCTTTCTAGTGAGTCCGCCCCAGTGTAAGTGGGTTAGCAATAATTCACAGCTATCATTCTTTACACTTAATTTCTATATTGCAGAACAAGACCAGTATAACAGAATGCATCAAATACTACTGAATAGCAACTAGAAATATGGAATACAAGATTGAAATCTAAATCCAACAACTGCTTTTAAAATAAAAAAAGATACCTCTGGAGAGATTCCAGGATAAAACAATACTGTTTACTGTAGTGGGAACACTCATGAGATACTTATGCAGACAAGTTTGAATAACTCAAAACCTGCACAATTCTGCTCTCACAGCCAAAAATATATCATCAGGTAGAAAGTATGTTGACTTTAAGTATTGTTTTTTCAGTATTCTTACTTAGGAAACTTGAGAAGAATAACTCATATTGCATGATGGTTTCACAGCATTTGACTTTTTTTAGTCAATTAAGAACTAGGCAGTCATTTTAAGGGGGAGATTTTTAGAAGTATGCACAGATTTTGCGTAGATACCAGTATTACTATGTTTGGTGAGGTTTCTTGGAGTTTCCTTTTGAATTGGATTAGGTGCAAGCTGCTCAATATTAGCTTGTCCACAGCTAAAGTTGTCTTTACGTTCTTCAGTATGCCTTACTAGTTTTCAGACTTTTTCCTTGACAGCACTGAAGGAAACAGCCTCCCTCTGCTTCTGCATGGCACAATTTGGGAGAGTTGCCTGAAGGGCTCCCAGCTTAATCAAGGCTGCTGTGCTTTGCCAGAATGCTGTCTAAAGTGAAAAGACAACTCAATTTAAGTCAGGAATTACGACACACTAGCACTGCATAATCTGAAGCAATGTTAAGGCTTCTGTATAAATGCAAGCAGTGTGGATTTGAGTCTCTTGGCTATCGACGTCAACTTTGAAAGGCAGAAAATAAATGGAAACCACAACTTGATCCTTTATTTGGTCAAGCTGACTGCAAGTAATTAAATCGTAAAATTTGATAACAAATGAGACTGTATTCTCAAAAACAAATCTCTTCTGTTCCATTGAGGAAGTTCCCCTTTAATCATTGCAAATTATTCTCATTGGATGCTTAACAATCAGTGCAGATTAAACTTACTGTATTTGCCTTTGACCAGTTCCTTTCAGAAAGCATACAGTAAGCTCATGCCATTCAGTTAGCATGACAAAACATTAGATGAAAAAACCCTATAAACCACAAAAACTTTTTCTTGCATAAGTTTGCATGCATTCCTACTAGTCCAGGTGAATTACTGCTGAATTACTAAATGCAGTGGAGAAAATTATTTATATATATGTAAAGCACATATTAATTAATATAGTGAATAACACTAAGCTATATATTACAGTTTGCTTAAAGTGTTTTGTTAAGCATTTTAGAAAACAAACGTGCTTTCTAATTTCCCATTCTGTGCAAGACTTACAGCTAAATATTCCATACTGTCTCACAATGGTGTCTTACAATCTGCCTCCAGCAGCATGAATTCTGTGCTAACAACACTAAAGTGCCCTCATCTTGTTGGCGGGAGTACTTCAGCAGATCTGTTAAACAGTTTGAGTCCCTTTGAATTACAGAGTAGAACAGATTGGCAGGTGTATATGCACACTGGTGGAGCTGTTATGATTCACATGGCTGACCAAAACAGTTTATCCTTACTGGTAAACTTGGTGCTGTGACTTTGTTCTTGCTGGTTTAAGTGCTGCAAGTGGGACTGCAGAAGTGCTCTCGGTCTTTTTAAATAAAAGTTTGTAGAGATCTACGTGCCCAAAATTTAAAGACATCCATGCTCTTATTTGCAGGGAAAGAGATTAAGGCCAGGAAATTAAATAAAATGTAAAAAAAAAAATCTAAAAAGTTTTTTCTTTTTTGTTAACCTAGGATTTCTTTTATGAAGATATGGACCTTCTAACAGAGAAACTAAGAGCTCTGGCTACTGATGGAAACAAGCACCGGGCCAAAGTGGATAAAAGAAAGCAGAGATCTGTCTTCAGAGATGTTCTGCGGGCTGTCGAGGTGATTCTTTTGTCTTAGTTACAATCTAGACTTTCAAAATACAGAGTGTACAATTTAATGAAAGCAATTTTATTATTAAACAGAATTACTCTTTCAGTGAAAGAAACAGAAAAAACTATTATAAGTGAGGTTTCATAGTCTGATCACTTAATGTGAAATAGAACTGCTTTTTTTAGGAATGGAGAACAAAGATGCTTGGAATAGTTAAACATTATGGTAGCTAAGGAGAATATTTGGCATGATTTGAAGTCACCTTTAAAATTCTGCCTGCAGAAGGATGAGTTATCTATTAGCACTTGTTACATTCCATTGTCTCAAATGTAGCTACTTATACCAGTAAGGTAGAGACTAAATGAGGCTTACAGACTGACTTAAAGGTGACTTCTGCTCTCAGAACTGGTTTTTCTGGAGATAAGTCCAATTCTTAAAGTAATTTTCAAGATGAAAGTTGAGCATTTGTTTTTTAAAAAGTTTTCTATCGTGAAGTATATCAGCTTCAAGTTCTACGTGAGATCTGACTGCAGGTGTGCATCTGCTTTGTGAACAAATACAATCTTAAGTACATGTACACTGTATTATTTGGAAGGTTTTGGTGTGCCAAATTTATCAGTGAAAATAAAGTTCGCTGAGATGTATAAAATTCCTAGTACAAAAGACTGTTTGAATTAAAATGGTAAATGTTGTTTCCTTTGATTTTTGCATAGGAGCGTGACTTTCCTACAGAGATGGTGAAATTTGGACCTGAGCGCATGTATATTGACTGCTGGGTTAAAAAACAAACCTATGAGACGTTCAAGGAGATTCTGGGGTCAGGGATGCAGTATCATTTGCAGGTGAGCTGCTCTTTGACACTTGCTCTGACTGTTGCTCCCTGTCTAGCTTCCTAGTGAAATTACGAGCTTTGCATTTGAGGTGTTAAAAGACAACACTTTAAAAAATTAACTACAGTAACTTACACTGGTCTGGGCAAGCTGCTTCTGAGCTGTAGCCTGAGTGTGCTGGCTTAGTAATCGACTTCAGTAAGAAGTAAGAAATTTAAGCTGAATATCTTTTTAGCTTCAGGGTTTTTCCTGAATCCTTATGCTCTCTTTCAGCAGAGTTGTGTAGTCCGGCTGCTACAAAGCTGTATGCCTCCACCCTTCCTGTTCAAGCCTGTGAAAGGAAGGCAGAGTTTTAGTCAAAAATAATGAACACAACTTGCAGCCCAGTGATGACAGCATTCCAGAAGAGAAGGCATAAATCTTTATCTCTGTTCTGGGAACTGCTTGTTTACTAGTCATCTGTTTACATATGTAACAGAAGCAGGAAGTGTAACTTAGGAATATAAACTCCCAAATTGCTGTGATATACGTGGGCTTAAAATCTTCAGTCCTGTGTTAATTGAATTTGTGTGACTGAGGAAGCTCAGGCATGTAACAGGTTTTTCAGTTTTTTCTAGTTCTACTTTCACAGTCAGATATTTTAAAACTGGTGTGTTGTGAAACCATACAGGTCTGTTCAGCTGCCTGATTTTGTGTAAAACAGAAGAGTGTCTCATTTGCTGGGACAAAAATATCAAAGGAGACAGGAGGAGCTGTCTGTCTTCTCAAGGTGGCAGTTTTCACTTTTAGCCTTATTCAGGTTAAAGGAGGAAGTGTTCTTGACTTAATTGCAAAAGAAACAGCAATATGACGCAAATATTAGTATTTCTTACTGGAATACTTGATATTTTACAGTAGTCAGCTTTAGAGACTTGATGATTAGAGGGGAAACTGATCATTTGGTGTGTTTCTTCTTTAGTCAAATGACTTTCTTCGGAATGTGTTTGAGCTTGGTCCACCAGTAATGCTGGATGCTGCGACTCTTAAAACAATGAAAATACCCCGTTTTGAAAGGGTAAGTTACGCACTTTAATGAATTTTCTTTACTTCCAACTCTAATTAAGTTCTCCTGCTGTCAACTTCAGAAGCTGTCATTGTTACACTTGTCACTGTAGTTCTAAGAGTGACTCATATTGTCCTGAATGAAACCTAGCCTTACTTGTATGCATCTATGAGCTCTTAGATTTTCCACTGGGCATGTGTCTGCTTCTGTGTTTTTTCCAAGGGGTCTGAAGGTTGATGTGGTTGCTCCACATGTGTGAAACTTGGTCTCTGAGAGATGTTTTTGGGGAGGGACCTACAGGAAACCATGGAAACTGAGTCTTTATAAAGACAATATCCCAAACTCTGCAGTGTGAAATGGGCACTAGGAGGTTGGCTTTGTTCTGTTCATTGTGAATGTATTCATCCTGCATATAATTTGGGGCATAGTGCTATCAAGTTTAATTTGGGGGTAAATGTAACCTCTACATGGTATCTGCTTGATGTTCAAGACTGACTGGCTTCCAGAACTGCTCATAGTTCAACCTTTGTTATACAGGCCAAGTTTCTTTAATATATATATATATATTGCCTGAAATTAAATCAGCATTTGGTGCAAAGATAGCATACTCCAAATTTCAGAAGACCTGCCAGTTTACTTCAAAGATTAATAAAAAGATCTTTTAATTTGTTTTGTAACATGAAAATTCTCTAAAGGGAATAAGCCTTATGACAACTTGTAATTATTTTTTCTTTTTCTATTTTGTAGCACTTGTACAACTCTGCAGCATTCAAGGCTCGGACAAAGGCAAGAAGTAAATGTCGTGATAAAAGAGCAGATGTGGGGGAATTTTTTTAAATTCCCTTTTCAATGGCGTTCAATTTTCATAATTCAAATAAATTTGTAACATTTGAATGAATTTTTTAACTTCTGTAGTCAGTTTGCAGTTGTGCACGGGTTTGGTACATAGTCTGTAAATATAATGCGTGTTGTTGCTTCCTTGTGTATGCACTGTATATAGGTTGATGTAACATTTGGTGCAGGGATACATTATAACACATTAGCCCCCCTCTAGCTCCAAAGGTTGATTATGTTGTAACTGATATATTAAATGGGGTGGATAACTGTAGTCAAATGCTGTGTGTCAGATTGCATTCTTTATATAAAGGTAAAGTAATTCATTGACCAAGTGTTTTGGTAAGAATGTGTTAATATGCAAAGATGACCATGTTTGTGTGAAATAATTTTAGTAACTTTTTAAAACTCTCCAGTGGTAAATGGACAAGAAATTCCTGTGTAAGTATAACTTTACCTTGACAGGGACTATGAAGTTCAGTAACTTCCACTGACAGTCAAGTAGTGAATGATGAATACTTGCCTCCATGTAAAGTAAAAGTAAGGTTCTTGTGTCCTGAAATTGAATATTTAATTTTTGGAATAAAGATCTTTCTCACTGCCTGCTCTCTGTGTAAAAGTAATTGTTCCATGAATGAAAAACTGTAATGCTGGCAAAACCTAGATGTTTAAAGGGATGGGTTTATTTGTTGGTTCAGACACGTGCTTTGGGTATTCTCAGTGTGTTAGTAGATGTTACATGGAAGTCTACCTTGCTGTGTTTCAAAGGTACACACTTGACTGCGATCTTGATTTGTCATTGCTTCTCTAATAGTCAAAAGTTTTCTAGTTCTGGTGCTGCAAAACATGTCCTTTATCTTGGAGGAACCATTCTGGCTTCCCTGTGTTCGTCATGTTGAAGACTTCTTCTAAGCTCTATTTCTGGTTCTATAGAACTGAAGTGTGCCAGTAACTGAGATCTGTCTTAGGAACAGTGGCGGGGGGAGTGGGTTATGTAATAAAGACATTGAAACCTAGATAACTGGAGCTTCCTAACCTCAAGATCTAGGAGAGTGCTTGTTGAAATAAACATTCTTAAAATGTTTATCACCAGATGAAGTAAACATTGCATTGAAAGCAACACCACCCCCTGAAAACTGTTGCCTGCTCTGATAAGGCAAAGTTGGGTTTGGGGTGGAGTGGTTGTTTTTTTTTCCCTGCTCTCCCAGTTTCTGATTACAGCTGAACCTATACCAGAAAGTCAGTGCATACTAATGAGTTGTAGTCTCTACTTTACCCTCTTTTTTTTTTTTTTTTTTTTTCCTACAATTAT
>WEKY01040168.1:65229-75231 GCA_013390045.1 Picathartes gymnocephalus | reverse complement strand
ACTCCAATAATTTAGTATGTAAGAATTTGTTTGGCTTGCAAAACTGATCACTTGGACTACACAAAACTGTGTTGATGAAGACATGTCAGTGTCATACAAAGCGAGGAAAAACTTCTCATCCTTGATCAAGGTGAAACTGTGTGCCTGTACTTGCCCAGCCCAAGACCCTTCCCTTTGAGCTAAACTGTTCCCTCAAGCCTCTTGGTGTCTCCTGCAGCTTCTGCAGTCACCTTTGGTGTCCTTTGCCAGGCACTACTGATAGTTTCCTCTCCAGCGTTTCTGTAGGGGGACAAGCAGGGGTTGTCCTTTTCCCTCTTGCACTGTAGCTGCCACCCACAGTAGTGACCTGTGTGTGGCTTCCAGGGCTGTTGCAGAGGTGGCTCTTCTGCAGCCCTGCAGCCATCTCATGGGTTTGCAGACCTTTTCAAGCTTAGAACTGGAGAGGCCTGGTTCTTGGCTTACAACACTTTTTTTTTTTTTCTGGCTTGCATGTCCTTATTTGGAGGGAGGACTTTGAGGAGAGTCCTGCAGAAAGGGAGCAATTCTGAGCAGCAGAACTTGCCTGCTTAGGGTGGGAAATATGTGTTGGTGATTCATTCTGTTGTTTCCTGAGAGAGAAATATGTTTATGGGCAGTTTAAAGGTATTCAGAATTTTGGACATAGGATGGCTTCAGAAAGGGTTTGTTGTTTTGAGCTGCTGTTCCTCTGTGTGTCAGCTGCCTGTCAATACAGTGTGCTGTAACACTGCCTTCTGCAATGTCAGCAAGGGGAAGACGTGGTCAAAAGAGCTGTCAGCAAAGGAGCAATTACACTACCCACCACTAGTTCATCAGAATTTAATCTTTGAACAGTTAAGGATGCCAGACAAATTAGTACACCCCATAATACTTTCTCACTTGAATTCATAAAATGTATGGGAGAAGGGGGAAAAGACCCTGGTTTTTCTAGTCTGTGACTTTAAAATACTCATGACTGCAATACTGTAGATATGACTCTTCTGCATAGCAAACTGGTTACTCATAGCTACGGTGTTGTAGATATGACTCTTCTGCATAGCAAATGCATTTTAGACAAGCGCTAAACCCAAGATGTTTGGCCCTAACCAAAAAGTTGGTAAAATACTGATCATCAGTACCAACCCTCATTCTCCATGACAGGATATTAGCATGATTCCAATATAATAAAAAAGAGCTGTCTATGTACTTTAGCAGATCAATATTGTGAAGTAAGTATACTTAGCCAAGTTGAACTCTAAATATAGACTGAAAGGGGCAGTCTGTTTCATAGCTATCTTTATGGGTACTGCCGGACTTGACTTGTTCCTATGGGACTAAAAGTAGAGAGAACTGCAGAGCAAATTTTCTTCACATGATTTTCACTGGCTGGCACATTACCTGAACACAATTATGTTGTAAGTAATGTTTCATTCTCCTTTTTTTTAACCATTTAGATTTTATTTCCTTTTTTTTTCTGTGAAGAATTTTCAGTGTGTTCTCATTCTAAATTTTTATTTTGCCACAACAACTTAGGAAGAAATTTAAAAGTTGCATTAGGGAAAAAAATCTTTAGGCAAGGTTAAAGTATAAGATAAAGTAAATCCAAAGCTTCGGATGTTTAGATTGGTTTGTTGGGAAAATAATCAATACTTTTGTCGAGTGACACTGACGTTTGTATCCTTTCTCCTTTGGCATGTCAATGGAATCAAACGTAATATAAACCTTTTTGAATTAATAATGGTAATCTTCACTGTGTTTACATGTGGAAATACTTAAATAATTAGTAGTAAGTGCAGAATCATGCAATTCATAACACTAATGAATTAAAGGTACTCACATTTACTACAGCTCAAGTTGTCAAGAAGAGTCTTCTCTGAAGCTGTAGGGAGGTATTAATCAAAATACCCAAGAGAAACAACTCTTCAGAATCTAAAAATAACCAAAAGCCTTTGTGGACAAAGTGGTAACTTAGCAGACCATTCAAAGGCAGAGCCCTGTAATGATGGCGTTGGCTGTGGGTGTTCAGGTGGGGAGACAGCAGAGCAGCGCCAGACTGTGCAGCCTGGTGCCATGTGATGTTCTAGAGGAAGGACAGTGGGCACAGCCATCTGTCCTGAAGTCACTGCTGCACACCTAAAAATCATACACTAGGTGAGGTTAACCCCTGTTGTGCCTGCTTTTCTACATTTTCTTTGTACTTTGAAGCAACAGTTCTGAACAGAGAAAAAAATAAGTTATAATCTTTTCCTATGGGCTGTTAAAAAGAAATATGAAAGTATCCATGTAGTCCTGTCAGTCTGCACGAGCAGGAGAACAAGCCCTGTTGTCAGGATTGATTTCAGTGCTTAGCCTTCAGACTTACTGAGGCTTATTGAAGTTCTACTTTGTGGTGTGCTCAGATTTCAGGGAATTACCATCTGCATTTGGTTTGATGAGGGAAGGAGTATTTTCTTCAAACAATCGGGGCTCAATTTCAGGTTTTTAATTTAAGTGTTATATTAGGAATCTGGTCATATTGTGTTCTGTATTCCTTGGAGAGGAAGAGAAGGCTCAGAAGCATGTCAAGTGGACATTTCAACCCATCTAGGATTCAGAAATCACCCTTAGGTTCTTAACACATGTCATCAAGGGAGGTTTGCATCCCACAAAGTGCTGATTTAACAGATCAAACTGAACTTGGCAGATAAAACTGAACTTGGGAGCTTTATAAAATACTAAATGGGTAAGATGCATTCTACTCCAAATTTAAACTAATCTGTGTGAACTCCCTCCTTACATTCACTAGCAAGAAAAACGTACATTTAGGCTGTGATTCTAAGGTGAGAAAGGTGTATCTTAGCATAAGAGGGATATTACCTGGAGGAATGTATTTTTCTTCTCTAATTACAGAGGGAGTTTTCAGTGACAATTGTTGACAAACATGCCTACTTAGCGTGTCTGCATCTCCTCATGGCTAGAAGTGTAGTGTGTTTCTAGAAGACATTTTTGCAATCAGAGTAGTGTAAAGAAAAGCAAAAGACTGGTAAGGAATAATGTGCAATACATAGAAGCAGCCTCCTTAGGTATTGCTTCCTTTCTATATAAAGAAAGTTTTCTTGCAAAACTGTATTTATATTAAGAATCATTCACTGAGTTCATGCACCTGGACTCTACAGAGGAACTGTTTTTACTGCTTTTTAAAGCAAGGGGTATTAGTCTGAAGATAAAGCTTTTTAAATTTGTCCCAAACTGTGTGAAGTAGAACCACATTACAAGACTACATTTTTTGTTCCATTTTTCACAAATAATAACTTCACAGTGATATTCTAAGGTGTATAAACAGACACATACTCTTGTTGCTTGTCTCCTACACTCATAGCTGCTTTCCCTGGCCTATCTCTGAATTATTTGATGCTGAAAGAAGAGGACCTGAGTGACATCCTTTCTGGAAAGTGTCAGTGAAGGTTGGGTTTTCACTATGGTCAGGATCTCACACCACCTCTTACCTCATACTCACCAAATCAAAGGATAATATACTAAATAGGTACCATTCAAATCAATGCTGCAGCCAGTCAAATTGACTTTCCTTTTTCTCTCTTTCCCCATACACATATATATGTGCACAAACGTAATGTAAAAATGAAATGTTTTAACCATCAAAGATTTCCAAGAAGTGCTACGTACTGAGTTATCTCTGCCTTCAAGATCTAGTACATGTGCTGGTTCTTCAAATCTTTTTGTTTTAAGGATCATTTAGGCTGCTCAGTATTTCCTTAGAACAGGACACCAACTGTTACAAGTTATTTCCCATAGCCATGTGTTAATTTACCTTTTAAATTATTATTTCTTTTAGATACAATGGAGAGGCCTTCCTTGGAATTTAATCTGCCCAATACTCATGAAGAAGGAAAACTTTATGTAGTTGATTCCCTAAACAACCTAAACAAGCTAAATGTTTGTCCAGCTGAATCCCAACGTTCACTAGGTATGTATGAAAGGTGATCTTTGGATTTCTATATATACAGTCCATATTGTGTGCCACTGAAGTCAACAGCCTAATAGGCCAAAATGTATGCCAAGCTCTGTACTGAAAAATGTAAGGAAAAGATTGACAATGGCATAGTTAAGACAGATGAGACAATGATTTAGCTGCCCCTTCTGAGTATTTCTGCTTTTGGTTCCTGAAAATCCTTGCATTTATTTAGGGATTTACTGTCAAACCTGAACTTATCTTCCATTTCAATCGGGATTTATGAGGTGATCACTTGCAGGAAAATGTCTCTAGTAATGCCCAATATATACCTACTACCTAAATAGCACCATAACTCTTCCTAAGCACTAAAATTCATACATGGCAATAGAAGCACCTGAGAATTTCTGTTCATTCCTTTAAGACACATCTCTTAACAACTCAAACCAGTTACCTGAAATATCCCGTGAAACCTTCAAGCATTTTACTTTCCAGACTTTCTTTACTCACAGTTTCAGTCATGGCTCCCACATTTCTACTGGTTTGAGAACGCTTTTGCTTGTAATTTCTCACAGCAACAAGAATATTTTCAGTCAGTTATAGCTACACTTCGGTTCTTTGTGACCTGAAAATATCATAAAAACTGGAGCTCTTCAGCAGCATTCCACATAACAATATTTGAATCTGCTTCTGTTTCCCTTCTTGTAATGGCAAATTTGAGTGAAGGAATTTATAGATCAACAGCTGTTAAAATGTATTTCGAGTGACTATAACTTAATCATGCTTCTAGCTATGGATCTTAAATGTTTTCTCATTACTTCTGTTTCCATGTCCTCTAGCTTTTCCTAATCCAACTAAGTAGAGTGGTGCTGGTTTCTGCATTTAATGCAAATATTTTAGACATAAAGTACTAAATTAGCATATGCACATTATCTTGATATTGTCACTTTTATACATAGAAAATGAGACAATGGAATTTAATGTTAAAGTAACTCCTTTCCATGTGACTGTTTTGTTTTCTTTTGCAATTTTTATTGGACAGTGTTATTTACTTTTTGGGTAAATATACAAGGTGCTGTGGAAACATATGTGATTCTCTAGAATAATCACATGCATGCCCCTCCCTACATTTCAGCAGTACATAATGGTAGCTTAATAAGTATCTTATTCATAAATTTGTGAATCCTTTAGTTCCTTCTAGGATTATTCTTTTAATGTAGCTTTTAAGCTTGGAGAGTCTGTAGATAGCTCATCCTGTCAGCTACTTTACTCAGCAGCATAAAACTCTAGTTCTCTTGCCAGAAAATCAGAGACATGTCAAAAGCTATTTAAAATGTATATACCTTTTGGTTGCTTCACTAGGAGCCATGCAGTAATTTCATGTTTTAGATGATGAAATGTTCCCACTGTTTGCAGTTTGACAAGAATGTGTGCTCACCAATTCCTCACAACTCTGCAGGCTGGCATGTTCAGCCTGATGAAATAGTAAGAAGCATTCATTAGGCAGAGCGAGCTCAGACCACTTTTGGGACTGCTATTGATAGCTCAGGATGCCTGGCAGGCAGTAGTAGCAGGCCCTGCCCATCCCTTTTAATCTGATTAGAAAGCAACGTTGGTGCAGACACTTAGTATATGGTGCATTTGTTATGAGTGCTAAGGGAACAACAATAGAACCTCAAAGGACAAATATGAAAATATTTCAACTTACACACAGACAGGAGCGTGTTAAACACAAAATGAAGGAAGACAAAGATATTCCCAGAGATCTACTAGCTCAGTGAATTGTTTAGCCCTAGGGTAGGGTCATTATTAAAGTGCTGTAATGGCATATGCAGCCTTTCCTCAGCTTTATCACTACAGGCTCAGTTGCAAAGACTTCAGAGATTTCCACCAGCTAAAACACGAACATGACCTAGAAATACATTTTTCACAGATGCACACGCTACTCTCCCTTGCAGAATGGCAAGACAGCAATACAGAAGGATAAATTACAGTAATTTGCATGTAATTTTAGTATGTATGAGACTGACAGCAAAATGAAATTACGTTAGCTTCCTCCTCCCTCCAAAACAGAAAATAAACCCAAATCTTTATAAGTTATTACAGTAGTATACAAATTTAAGATTAAACAAATCTGGCTCAAGTATAAATTTTTACATTCACATGGATTTCCTCATGATGTTCACTTGACTTGTTATCTTTGGGGCTTATTGCCACCCTACATTGATTGCAACTCTTTTTATGAGAGAAACGACTGATTTTCCCTATTCATTAAAAAGCAATGAACTGGCTTGTTGAGCTGATTCAAGGTCAGCACTGCAAGTGCCTTTCCTTTTTTCCCCTCATTCTTCCCATGCTTGAAGGACAACATCTGTAGTCTATATGAGAGCCTGTTTCATTCTTGAGTATTGGGTAGATAGGTGAAACCCAACACTGGAGTGTTGGGAGTGAAACTGGAGTGAAACCAACAAACCCTAAAGATGAAGAAGAATACTGTAAACATTTGTTTTAAGATAAAAAGGTCAAGAATTACCAACATTCTATCCAACATTAGGAGCTTAACTGAGGTGTTTACTTTGGGAAATTAACCATCTCAGAGATACTTCTCACTAAACAGAAAAAGAAGCATATCTAAAGGATGAATGTGTATGATGAATCTGTACCTTGGTTTTCAATACGAATTTTTCTTTCTTCCCTTTTGAAAAGGTTAAGTGCATTCGAACCCTTACAAAGTTGCCTGATGAAAATTTCATTGCAACCTTTGTACATGTAAAACAGCTTTGAACCGTAAAACAGGTCAACTTCAACAAAACACTATTTCAACAACAGAAAAGTTTTTGCTGAACATATTCAGACAACTATAACAGATGTATAATTTTTTTATATTTCCAAATTCAAGCTGAGTTCATGAAGTTGATTTCTTCCCTTTTCATGCAATATCACAGGAAATAAAATCTGTTGTCCAAATATACGATGTATTATGCATCATTTCATGAATCCAGAAGCATTTTGTCATCCTAACCAGCCTTAAAAAACTATATCACCAAGTGATTTGTCATCTCTTAACAGATGAGGAAGAGAACACTGGTGGTACTGGAGAAAGCAGGGCAGGGAACAATACAAGAAACCAGCGTTTGCTCTTTGTCACCTTTATTCTTACTTTGATCGTCAGTTTGGCGCTTGTTTCATGTGTAATATTCCTAATACGTAAGTAAACCAAAGAGTAATTCTTAAAAATGTAGGGCCAATTGGAAAAAGAACTTTGCTGAAATGTGTCATGCTGCCTTATAACATGCTACTGCTGTATTTGCATAGTCAAAGGCTTTGGCTGGTTCTGGGCACTGGGTCTTGGTCCTGGGGACAGAAGCAAAGGCAAACTACACTCTATCAGGGCTAAAAGGCACAATTTTATTCTTAGTGCTAAGGATTTGTGTGCTTCAACAGCGGTGAAGAATTTATCTCAGCAGTCTCATACTGTGTTGCTAAAAATGCTGACTGGAAATGAAACTAAAATTTAAAGGTAATTGTATGGCAGTGAGATACTTCGGCAATGTGTCTTCCATTCCTTTCCAGATAAAACTCAGTATTGGGGTCATTCCACTGAATCTGGAATTCCACCCAGGCTAATACTAAAATCAGGCTACCTGAAGGAAGACCTGACCCTTTATCATCAAAGTACTGATTGGAAATTGATTTGGAACTGAGAAAATATTAAGCATAAGAAAAATAAGTAGATATTTATGAGGATTTGCATGTAGCATTGAGTCTGTAGACAATTACTGTTCCAGTTTTTTAGGACTGATTAGGCAGGTTTAGCCAAAGACATAGCGGGGTAACAGAACCGTTGTCATCTTGAGGTTTTCTGAGCTAACGATATTGAACAGAATCTGATGTGCATTATTTCAATTTACAAGTCTATTTTGAAAGAATTGGCACCCATATGAAATCAAGATTTCTTATATCCTGTAGTAGGGAATTTGCTGAAACCTAGCAAAAATCCTGATTTTTCTTTTAGTCCAGGAAATTCTAACCCTTGACTAAATTTTCTTACAGGCACTCCAAGAAATATCAGACAAGTAAAGAACACAAAGTAGATTTTAAGTGACATGATTGTAAAATCCTAATTGAATTACCTTATACTTGAATTTCAGATTTATTTAACAGGGAGCTGCTGAAAGTAGAGCCTTGGTATAGAAAAATTAATATTGGGCTGCTCCAGTGAAAAATGATAAACTAAAGTGAAAAGCTTTCTTACAAGAGTTAAAGTTGTTTGCTTGGGCTCAGGTTGGTGGAGGCCTGTGGTTTTTGAAACTGATTTCCAGTGGTGTTTCAGTTTATGTTACAATGTTCTGTTAGATAGGTATAGATACAGTTATATGTGTGTGTGTGTTATATAATCTGAGATGTTTGCAAACCACATGCATAGATTCATTTAGCATTGCCACTATTGCACTTAAGCTTCAAAATACATGGATAAATTTTTTAAATTCAGAAGGCCAAATTAAAAATAGCCCCAAAAGTGCATTGGCGTGCCAGAGGAGGCTAGCCTCAAAATGCCCGTATTTGCAAGAATTTTTCTTTAATTTAAAATAAAATACATGCACATACTTACCACAAATTGGATCTTAAAGCCCCTAAATAAGACATTTCCCTGTGGACACTAACGGAATGGATATGTTCCTGAAAACTGCAACAATTATCTGAGCCATATATGATTTTATTATTCTGTGCTAAAGTGAAAAAATAATCCAGAAAATAAGCAAAAAAGAAGTAGTGAGCAGATAAACCCACCAGATGTATAACTTCTTATTATGAGGTTCTGCAGTTGTTTTCCTGTTTAATATTTTTAATCATCATAATTCTTTACAAAGTTTCACAGGAATGCAAGTGAGTGTAGTGATGCTCTTGACTTAAATGTTGCCAATTTAATGTGGTACATTTTCCTTTTCAAGTTCAAACTAGAAATGAGGTGGACCAAATATCAAACAGACTACTATCTGAAAAGAAGAACATAGAAGAGCTGAAGAAAATTAACAATATTATATTAAAGCATCTAAATCAAACAGGAATTAAGGAAAAAGCCTTCTGATCTTCATGATTACCTCTTTACCCGTGCTAAGCTCAAAGTCCCTGGAGAATAAATCTTCTTTGAAAGATATTCAGCATATTCATGACTCAGATGTTTTCACATATGGCACACAGGTTGCTGAAACGTGGTTCCTGAAACATTGCTGGAAAAGCCAGCTGAATTAAAAAAATTAGCAAATACTATTTTATCCTGTTTTATGTGGACACAGATTTGTAATACTAAGCCCATATGATTCACAATAAACAATGGATTTTCAGTTTTGGGCAAGACTTCCAGATTCCCTGTGCATTGTAAATTGCAGGGGTAAGGGCCTAATTTCACTTTAAATGTAAGTGAATGATCACAGAAACTCACCAGTTCTATTCACATGATTCCAGCATGACCTTGTTCACTTTATCATTCTCCTGTTACCTTTGTACAAGCTTTCTGTTTATTTCTATTATTTCTATTTGTATTTAAGGATAACTTCAGATTTAATAACTTATAAATAAACCTATTTCTGGTCTAGAGTTTCGTGGTTTCCCTTCTATGCATCTAAATATACTCCTCTTTTTGTGAAAAAAAACAAAACAAAACAAAACCAAACTTGAATAACAACAAACCCTTTCATAAGATGCCATAATCAGCCCAAATTTGTATTGACAGAGTGAGTGTCCTATTGCCTTACATGGAAAATATGTTTAGAGGACTCAGAGTCTGGTAATGTCACAGCATCATCACAGCCACTGTATCTCACAGCAATGCCAATACGCTGTACTCACAATCTGTGGGTGAAGCCCAAGTGATTTTGTACAGTAATGTGGGGAAAAGACTACACGTTTTTGTACTCTCCCCTGTAGTTGCTGCTGGCCACCGTCACAGGAGGGCCAGATGAAACACGGTTGGTCCAACATCTTCTCTTTTACTTCAAGTTCTCATTCTCATCCAATTATTTTTATCTCTTCTGGACAGTCAAAAAAAAAAAAAA
>WEKY01040168.1:41220-59604 GCA_013390045.1 Picathartes gymnocephalus | reverse complement strand
CGGCCGGGGTGTGCGGGCCGGGGTGCGCGGGCCGGGCTGTGCGGGCCGGGCCGAAAGGGCGCTGGCCGGGTGCTCAGTCTGCGGGCTGAGGAGACTGCCTTTCTTCAGTGGCTCTCGCCTTTTTGACTTTCTTCCCCCCTCACTCCCCGCCACCAGCGCTAATGCCTTTCTAATGAGTTTTGAGATGCCTGTTGCTATGTTGATGGAAGTTGTCGAGTCATGTACTCACCAGGTTTGCAGACGGAGAAAGAGCAAGAAGGCTCGGCAAAAGTGCAGCTGGTCAAAAACAATACCGTGAAAAGAGAGAAATATGATCTAGTACACGTGTAAATATGTACCATAAATATGTACTAGTGTCAGTATGCCTTTTAGTATTTGCAATCCAACCACTGCCGGCTCCGTTACCCGAGGTCGGTGAAACTGCTGTGGACTACAGCGGTGCACCCAGGGGGGTCATGATCAAATCAAGTCTAAAAAGGAATTAAACAATGTAAGTAACCTTTGAAATGTGCCCAAGCCTTTCAGCATTCCCCAAGGAAGGAAGGAAGGAAGGAAGGAGGCCAGTGAGGAAAACGAAGATGGACAGAGGGATCATGTCTGACAATCCTGGAAAACATGGACCTCTCAAATATCTGTTTTGGCCTTGTATGGGGCACAACTGGGGTAGGGACTGTCATAGGAGGAACCTCATTCCATCTTGGAGGTGGGGAATTGGCATTTTTGGGGCAGTGAACCCTGTTGTGTGGTTGGGGAAGGTCTGGGAGTGGGACCTGTGAGAAGTTCTGTGGTGGCCCCTATGGGTATGTGTAATGCAGCCCTGCTTGGGGCCAGACAAAGCAGCAGCCCTGTGCTCAGCATGTGGCATTAGCCAGGCCTGGGAGCTGGGGTTATGTTTTCTGAGAGGCTGTTAACTTGGATCTGTGCTTGGATTCAGCATCATTTTTTCTTTCTTTAGATTTGTGATAAAATGGTATTTTGCCAGTGACTGGAATGGCCATTCACATGGTGGTGGAGACTGCTAAGCCTGTTAGACAATCATCAATATGGAGGCATGCGCTTTGGCATTTGCATTTAGGCATATGCATTGCTTTGGGGGAGAGGTAGGCCCTCTGGAAAATTATTATAATACAGGGGGCAATTTTATAGCCATGATCTATTCACTCATTTTGAAATGCAGAATTTCTTATGCCATTTAAATAACCCTTCCCAGTACACTATAGGGCTAGTAAAGATGAATCCAATCCCTTCAATAAATGTCCTCCATTACGCTTCATGGACCCTTTCTACATTTCCTTTTCTATAAAAATCTGGGAATTGTAGTTTGAGTTTCTATCATCCTACTGAAATAGCTACACTAGCTGTCTCAATATCATATTTTTATGCAGTACTTGCCATCCCAAAGTAGCCAAACTGCCTCTTTCTGCTCTTGAAAGGAGTAGTTAAACACTACAGAGTGAGCTGGGTCTGTTTAAAATGGGCCAGGCCTCTCAGTTCTGAGACACTGCAGTCTCCTCTGCATTCAGATTACCTTCTAGGGGACCTCTGGTCTGGGCTCAGTCCTTGCTAGGTCACTGCCATCTGACTGATTTCTTTGTTCTGAGCAATGGAAACCTGTTGCACCTTAATATATTTCAAGACAAACTCTTGCTTGTCTCCTTAAAGCTGTCATCCTAGCATATAAGGAATTGTAACTAGTATTTATCGTCAGTTTAGCTATCCATCTTGTCAGGAAGTGAAGCATCTCATTTATAAGAGATACCATGATGATTCCGTGCATCTCAGTGCAGGGTCCTGTTTCCATTTAAAGGACAGCAGTCCACATTTTTGCAACCACAAAAGTATTACACAGTGTAACTGGAAGGAACACTTACCCTTCCCAAACTGTTGATATAGTCTCCTGTCCTTTACTTAGGAATAGCAAGCACTAATACCATTACTTGGCATGCAATAGCTATTTGGAAAACTTTCCATCCAGGTTCTCCTTGCCAGCTCCAGGTGTCCTTGACAAGTAAAAAGTCTTTATGATTGTTTCCAACAATTTATGTTGCATAGCTTTGTTCTAGTTCTTTGTTAGACATCTAAAGAAGCAGTGGGGTTTCTCATTTCTAATTAAGTTGCCTCTTCCTGGGGGATTCTTTTATGAGTACCACAGACTGTACTTCTCACCTGCTGTTAATTTCTTGCCAGCTACTCATGCACTGCATTTTCTTGTTCCTCCTGCATAAACATCAACTTCACATGAATGTCACAGGATCACAGAATGGGTCAGGTTGGAAGGGGCCACAGAGGGTCATCTGGTCCAAGATCCCTGCTCAGGTTGGGTCATCCCAGAGCATATGGCACAGGGTTGCATCCAGATGGCTCTTGAACATCTCCAGACAGGGGGAATCCACAGCCTTTCTGGGCAATCTGTTTCAGTGCTCAGTCACCTGCACAGTAAAGAAGTTCTTCCTCATATTCAGGTGGAATTTTCTGTGCATCAGGTTCTGCCCATTGCCTCTTGTCCCATTGCTTGGCACCACTGAGCAGAGCCTGGCTCCATCCTCTTGACACCCTCCCTTCAGAGACTTATAAATATTGATGAGATCCCCTCTCAGTCATTTCTTCTTAATGCTGAGCAGGCCCAGCTCTCCTTCTAAGAGCAATGCTTTGGTCCCTTACTCATCTTTGTAGCCCTCCACTGGACTCCAGGAGCTCCATGTCTCTTTTGAACTGAGGAGTGCACAACTGGGCACAGTGCTCCAGATGAGACTGCACCAGGGCTGAGTAGAGGAGTAGGATCACCTTCCTTGACCTGCTGGCAATGCTTTTCCTAATGCATCCCAGGACACCATTGGCCTTCTTGGGCCCCAGGGCACACTGCTGGCTCAGGGACAAGTTGTTGTCCACAGGACCCCCAGGTCCTTTTCCACAGAGTTGCTTCCCAGCAGGTCAGCCTCCAGCCTGTGCTGGTGCCTGGGGTTATTATTCCCCGGGTACAGTCCTGACTGCTGACACTTTTACTTGAAACTTTTTCTTTCTCAAATGTATTTTTTCCATGTAAACAGTACAAGGTTAACAGTTGTCACCAAGGGTCACATTTAAATGCCCTGTAATTTGAGAGCTGTAGCCTTCAAAATAGGAAGCAGTAGCTGAAATCTCTTTATGCTACCCTGGGATAGCTGAGCAACCTCTTGTTGTGCTAGTGGACAAAGTGGGAGAGGGGACAATAACACTATCACTGTCTTTCTTGTCCTAAGCAAACCATGATTCATCTGAAGTGCTGTAAACACCTGAGCAGATTGGGTACTGTAGGACAGAGTGATGTGCAAGCAACTAATTTCTGAATTGTGAACTAGATGCTAAGTGACCACTATTCCCAGGACAGGCTGTTTAGATGATCAGGAAAATTTTCTGCTGCAAAGACATGTTTGCCTTCTTTCAAAGTTACATGGCAAATTAGCTGGAGTTTTGAAGATCTCAGTTTTGAACACTGATGAATGAAGTGACTGCTGGAAATAAGTTGCTGGTAAAAAGCTGCATGATAGTAACATTCAAAGGATCATTATCAGGATAAGCTAGATACTGTGAGGCATCAAGTGATAAGAATCAGATAATAGCATAGTTCAGTTTGGTTTGGTTTTGTGGTGGTGTTTTGTTATTGTTGGTTTGGGGATTTTCCTTTTTTGTTTGTTTGTTTGGGTTTTGGTTTCTTTTTTTTTGTCATTTGTTTTTTTTCTTTTTCTTTTTCTTTCTTTTTTTTTTTTTTTGGTAGGGGGGGGTTTGTTGTTTTGGGTTTTCCCCTCCTCGCAGGAAAAACAATAGGAAAAATCCTTCTAGGAGTACCTGGCACAGGATTTTTCTGAGTCATTATTCTATCTGGGTGACGCAAAAGGAAGAGATCTTCTTAACCCTATTGCTCTTACTGCTGATCAAAGCTGGACCTGAAAACTACTTTTTTCTGTTCTAAGGCCAAAGGAAGCATCTTGCTCACATTGGAACAGGTGGCAAGGAAGACGATACTCATAGGTGTGCAAGACTTTCCTGTCAGCAAATAGGAAGAGGTGATAATAGCAACTGCAGTTCCCTTTCATTAACCTTCTCCTTTCTGGAAGTTTCCCCTGACTTGATTTGGCATTTCAGTCTCGGCGTCTAAAACGCAGAGCATCCTAACACGAGATGCCTGAATGAATACAGTGGGTTTTGGCATAGTTTGCACTTGAGGATACACCTGAGTCAGGATGAGGGGTCCCTGTGAAGCAGAGGAAGGGAAGCAGTGACATTCATTGGCAGATCTTCCTCAATTTTTAAAAAGTTTTTTAGTTTCCCTTTCACATTACAAATCACTGAATTGAAAACACAGACACACAGTTCCTCTATATTGAGATGTACTTTTTTTGAGCATATAATGTCTTGTCACTTTCAAGGAGAGTTTTATACAGCTTGGCACATTTGCCAGTGAAACAGAAAACATAAATACTTTGGTAATAAGTGCTGGTAAAAGGGACTTACAATGAGAAGGTTTAAAACAGGCACTAAGGGGAAATCTGAGCAAAGCTTTTTAGGAGACAGTACATATTTTTCCCACTAGGTGGTGGAAATCTGCCGCCATCCGGAGCTTTAAAACACAGAAAAAACCCACATAATTATGAAGGGCAGGCTGAATTAAGATATAAAATAGCTGTAATAACAGCTTATGATGTATCGATTAAAATGAGTTCTCTGCCTGTCAAAGAGACAATCATAGAAAATTATTCTTAATGTTATCCCCGACATAAAGGCAAAAGTGTCAGTTAGGGAGGTTTTCTGATGTTTTAGAAAAGGAAATGAAAGTATAATTTAATCTAAATGAATTCTCTCACCCTCTACGGAAGGACTGTCATCCGTAATTTCAGAATATAGGAACTTAGGAAACAAATCTCTCATGCATTTATTTATCTTCAGCTGCCAAAATATATTTTTTAAATTAGCAGTTTTAATTAACATGCATCATAGACTTCTCACATCACAGGACTTGCTGCCATGTAAGCATTGTTTCTAAAGGTGTCCTCATGGTGGCAGTAAAACAATCAATTATTTAACAACAGATTTGAAAATTACACCATTTTATGTTGTTCTTGGCATGATTCATGGCTGGACCAGCAGAGACAAAGCACATGCTCTGGTGCTAACATCACAGAAGGAACAAGGTGTTGGTAATTTTTCTAGTACAGCACCAACAGACAACTCTTGCTGACTTTATTCCATGCATTTTTCTTCAAAGCTACACCCAAGCTATACCTGACATATGATTCATGTTTTAAGATGAAAGCAGTTATTGTTTTCAAAGACATTGAGCACTGTTTTCACTGAAATTCATGGCCCTTATCTCAGCAACACATCTCAGAGGTGAAGTCATCAACACACCATTTTGGGAAAAAAACAAAATGGTGATGAGATACCTTCAGCTACTGAGATGGAGCTAATTAGTGCCCTTTTGGTGCTGCCAGTGAGGGTCATACCAGCTCCGCTTCTCCATGTCATTGCCAGGGAGCATGATTTTGCCATTTGATCTTTGTCCTTGGCCTGCCTGCCTGATCTCTGAGCAGCCCCCACGTTGCTTGGGTACCCACTTATCTGTGCAGTGCCCATGGTTCCTGCTCTTACCTCTGAAGAGGTCTTGCATTCCTAAGTATGACCAGCACCATTTTCCCTGCCATCTTCTGGAACACCTGCCTCTGCACTGGTCTTCCATGCTGCTCTCCTTTACTCCTGGGGTCAGACTTTGATTTCTGACTGTGGTTTATGCAGTGATGTTGCAAAGCGGGGAGGCTGTGCAGAACTAGGCTAGCTTCACACCCAGTAACCTTGTAGCCAGAGAGTGCCAGCCCTTCTGTCCACACACTGGTGTGCCAGGATACCTGGCTGCATTTCCAGCCTGATTGCCAGACATTAGTGGCGCGTACAGTGGTTGTTCTGAACGTAGTGTAACATACTCCTCCATGAATTAACCATCCATGGACTTGGGTGGTTACTGAAGCTGATACACTTTTTCTGAGAGGTTTTTTTTAAATTTGAGATAAATATTGTGTTGCTGCTCAACTGAGATCTAACCCAAATGTGCTGGCTACATATACACTAAAATAGTATATGCAGGTCCTGAACTCCAGTGCTATAGTGATGAGTGACAGCAAATCTCCAATTAGCTAGCAAAATTTAGACACGTGTGATCATAACTAGATTACTTTTCTCCTATTAATTAAAGTTGGTTTTTTTTTTCCCAGAATGTTTTTTATGGACCACTGATAACCACAGCAAATAATACTATGTTGAAAATTCTAATAAAGGAGATGGATATCCCCTTTTTATTTGATTTCTGGACTGTCATTCAAAAAGTTAAGTTTTTTGAAGAACTCAAGATGGCCTCTTTTTCTGTTCTGCCTAAATATAAGGAGCAGAATTTCTGCATTCCACAGATACTCTCTAATAGTTTTCAGAAATCTATTATTCATTAAATGTTGCACCTAATTTTAGGTCTCTCATTTTGCAATGTTATCCTTCACCCTTGAAAATGTAGTGTCACTTACGTAAAGGTTATTTTAGAAACTTCTATTACACAGGATGACATTAGCAATCCAAACTATTTCTTCTTTATAAGGAGTCTTCCAGCCAGAAGAATATTATTAAAATGCACGAGTTACAGTACTTTTCTTCAACTTTATTTGCCTTTTAACAGTACTGGTAAAATACTGCTTCATTTGCACGTGCTTCTAATCACAAAAAGGGAATATATCAACACTAAATTGTCTTAACTCAGCTGGCTAGGATACACTTGAAGCAACACTTCTCTCAGATTGTGATGCTCACCTAAGACATTAAGTAGCACAGGGACAAGCTGGTGCTGGATGTTGTACTGTAACATCTACATTGCTCTGAGGAGCCACATGACTTAAAATTTTTAAGTTAGAGTTACACAGCTTTATGTATCAGGCATTTGCCTGCAGAAGAGACGAGTTTCAGAGTCTATCATCCAATTGCCATGATCTGAACATAATCTCAGGGTTCAGGGCAAACTCAATTTCAAGTCATGGCATTAAACCTACACAGCGTACAGTCTCTTTTGCAAATAAGTGAGCATATGTGAAAACATTTGCAACCCTTAGATAATTACATAATTAGATAATTTCTCCGTATGATTTTTCAGTACTTGTCAGACCACATTTAGGTGCCACATTCAGTGTTGCCCTGCCCACCACCCTGCCCCTCCAATACAAGGACCCTGATAAAAGGAAAGGGGTTCCTTTGGTCTGGAGGAGAGGTGGCTTCTTTGGGGGCACCTAACAGCATCCTGCCAGTATCTGTGGGGAATGTGACAAGGAGAGTGAACCAGACTCTGCAAGATGCCTGGAGGACAGAGCTCTTCATATATTAGAGTACTATGAAGCCAATCACTCTGGCTGGCTGCTTCAGAGCTGTGATTTTTGTAGTACACACCACCATGGCAAAAGAGGAATTTCAGAGCTGTGAAATGGGTAGACAACCAAAGGTAGAAAGCGAGAAGGAAACTTGATGGAGGAATAATTGTACTCTCCTAATTCCTATGTTCTAAATGGCTGCCCATGTGTGAAAAGGAAAATGGTAACACCAGTTTAAATAAGCGTATGAATATGGAATTGAAGACAAAAGTATGAAATAAGTCAATAATAATAATAATAATAATTATACAATCGTATCATTCTTGTGCACGTGTGTGTTTTCTGAGAGGCTGACAAGAGTTGTTTTACGCATGACTGGAACTAGAAGAAATCTATATGTGTCTGTGCAGAGCATTGTGATGCTTTGGGAGAAACAGAAATAACATTTAAAAAATGAAAAATTATCTATTAGTACTCCTACTTCAGGATAAGGGAGCTAATGCTGGTGCACCAACAGCTTCCCTTCTAGCATTTTCTGATTTCTGAATGTTTGAAATAGGAATCCAAATATTCTTTTGCCATAAGTTTTTTGTATTACACACAGACATTTTCATGGGTGTGGACATGCCCAAATGCACACATGCAAACTATATTAAATTCACATACAACTAAGCACATAAAATACAAAAATTTTAAAAAAAGTTATTGCTCCTCTGAAATGCCTTAGTCCTTACAGATACAGTTACAAAAACAGATTTAAAAATCCAGAAATGTAGGGCCATACAGATGTAGCATTTCATCTTAACATGTACTTTTTTAGGAAAAGTGATCACATTTAATATTAATTTAAAAAATGCTTTTATCCAATGAGGCCAATTTTACACTAGTCTGGAAGATTGCTTGTAAGCATGAGACAAATTCCAAGTGTTAAGTGTTATGTCTGATAGTGAAATGATGGGAAATTGCAGACTGAATATGTTATAGAAGCAATTTTCTTATATTTCAAGGTTCAGAATCACATGAATCCCTTATCAGGCTTCCTAAATTTATGATTAAAAGGAATGGTTTCACCCACTCTTGTACTGAAAATATCCCCTCTTCCATTTTCTACCATTTTTCTTTCTACTATAAAGTGGATTTGAAGGAATTTTTTTTCAATTTAGTACCCACCCTGATCTTAATTTTACAATACAAATGAAGAGAAATACCTGTACCCACAGACAGCGAGGGTACTTTAACCTGTTCACAGGTAAGCCAGTGGGTTTTCTGTCTTGTTCTATGAATTCTCAACAAATACTAACAATAATTTGAAAGTTTTTATTGTATAGATTGCTGTCATGTGTATGATCGCAGCCACCAGCTATCATGCAAAGCTAGGACAGACATGGCTACTGATACCAGTTGCTTAAATAGCGAGTGCGAGATTGCATCAAGCCTTGCGTAAATTTCTGTGGTGGTGAGAACTATATTTTTAAAATTTGTTACATCCAAGTCAGTAAAAGCTTCTACTCATCTGAGCACAGCGCTTCCTTCCTGTAATGTTTTTCCCATACAGATACAAATGGGAGTTTTACCACTGACTTCAGAAATTTTCACCCAGTTATGTCTAGAACTAGGTGCAGATACATACCTGGAAGCTCTTGGAAACTTGCCCAGTGGCTGAAGCTGTATCTGCCTCTCCCTGTGGCTCCTCAACTCTTTGTTGAGAAGTATGGACTAAGAGCTGCATCTTCCATATCCTGTTAACAGTGCTCTCGGTTGCTGATTGTATATAATTTTTTCAGTCTTGTATTCTGAAATTGTATATGAATCATGAAACATTCACGCTTGGTATGAAGTGCCCAGTTTCACAAAAGGGTGGAGAATGTCCCTTTGGGCAGATTACTTGTAGCCCTGCAGAGACAGCACTCAGTTGTGTGTGGGTTCCTGACACCATGAAGCCAAAGAGCTTAATTAGGATTTGCCTGCCCTGCTGCTCAGCCCCTGAGGAGTGCAGAGGCACAGGGGGAGTCCTGCTGCCTCGGGGATGGGCTGCAGGGTGAGTGGGCTGCCCGGTGCCACAGATCCCCTGGCACCTGGAGCAGCAGCAGGGAGGGAGGTTTCTAGGCTTACCCCACAAAACTCTGGCCTCAGGTCTGCCGAGGGAGAGTATGAATCCAATTCCGCATCACTGTCCTTGGCCGACACTTACAGTTTTTTAGGATGCCCCATGGCATAAGAATTATAAAAAAAGAACAGTGTTAGAGGGAAAGAGGAGAAAATGGGTCCAACAGCAAAGGTGAGATGAAGAATATGAATGTATTACTGGGACATGCATGTGAAACAGAGGAGCAGAGCAATTTCAGTGCAGTGCAAGTTGTTTTATGTACTGTCAGCTCTCATGTGGGATATTAGCATCACTCACTCTTTAGAAGAAAACTGGTATAAACAGGAGGTTTCATCATGTGAACAGACTTAAACCAAGCTTTTGCAGTACTTTCTCAGTGCATCCGCTCATATGATAAAAATATTTCACAAGAGCTTCAAGTCCTGGAAGACCTCCAATCACTTTCGATGTGATTTTTGGGAAAATTTTAATAATAAATAATATTTTGATCATATAAATAAAATCATTCTTCTGATATGAAGCTTGAACCTTTTGCCCATTTTCTGCTGTTTGGAAATCCAGAGACTGTTAAAAATATGTTAAAATGTTCAATGCTGAAGAGCATAGTTCAGCATTCAGAAATCTCACTTGGGACTGTAGTTTCAGGCTTCCATTTTATTGATATCTTTCCAGAAATTATTTCATAACAATTTTTAAAGGTTCGAAATATCCAGATCTATATATGATTGTGAATTAATAATATATTGGAGGTCCTGGAAATTATAGCAAGTACTGTTACTCAAATCTAAAAAAAAGAAATCAAGGCAAGCTGAGATTGATTCTACTTTTTCAAATCTACTTTTAAAAAAGTGGTATTATGGGAATTTTATCCAAAACTGCATTATACTTTATTGGCCAGAAATGATGAAGTGTAGTTATATTAGAATGGGATGTTGAGTCAGTCACAGTATGTGAACTGTTACAAAAGAGAAAAAATGAGCATGAAGAACAACTTAGCTGCCGGTTATTGCTTTACAATGTTCTACCATCTATGACTTTTTATGTAGAAATAACTAAGGAGCTCAATCATTGTAAGCCTAGAAATGCCTTTTGAATTTTAAACAACAAACAGATGAAAAGAGCTGATTCAGTTTTATATTTTTATTATTTCTCCATGCCAACTATCTCTAATATGGCAGTTTAAATGATCTAAAAATGCCATGCATAGCAAACATCCTGAGCAACCTCAGGCTGGATAAAAATGGCACAGTTTAATTGAAATTCCATTTTTGGTATCAATTCCTGTTTCCTAACAAATGTTGTGAGGAAAACGCTGTCCTTACATAACAAATTTTCTTCCTTTTTGAGGTATCCGCTGACTTCAGTAGCAATTAGGTGGCAACTGTCCAGGCCAAAGCTGTTCTTCCTCAAAGACTTCCACTGAGTACAGTTTGCACAGAACAGACATGGAGATGCCTGTGGAATTATAAAAAGTAGGGTTCCTGATGATATGTCAAATAACAGGCTCTATTCACTTTGCAGCAGCAACATCCAGTGTAATTCCACTTTTATGTGCAGAATTACTGGAGTTGCACTGAAGCAAAAGTAACAGGTGTGAACTGGGCTTTGTGGTTTTAGTGTGTCTGTGAAAAGACCAGATTTTGGCCAGATAGGCTACAGCCAAAAGAGATTGCTGTCTATTAAGGCATGGTGTTGTGTTTGTTTTTACTTTAGAAAATTTGGGAAGGGCATAATTATGTGTAATATAAAATAAGGCCCTTTCTTCACTGTCCTGTGTAAGCTGTAGTCATTTGTCAGTACAAATGGATGTTGATCATTACCAATTTATGCCCACACCATCCAGGTCACCTTGGGAAATGCTGAGGTGGAAAAGGTAATGTGAGTAATATAAACTATGTTTGAGTTAGGTGGAAGAGAATGTGCTATAATAGAGGAACTATCTCCATATTACAATATATGAGTTTGAGGTTTGGTTGTGCCATTCTTCCTCAGTAAGCATTGACTTAATCACACTTTTGTAAGCAAGGAGAATAGAATACAACATTTCATATTGTTTTCTATATTTTATTGGACACATAACCAGTAATCTTAGAAGTGGATGTCTGGTCATTTCCCAGTGTCCTTTATATACCTCTCTTCAAAGAACAAGGATATTCAGGAAAAAAATACAAATCTGATATTTTTCTGGTAGATGTCTTCAGTATTTAATCACATTAGGAAATCCATTAAAATACATGGTCATCTTAGCAGATGCATAGATAACAGCTGCTGTTCTTCACACTTCTCTGATCTGTGTGAGAAAAATATAACTATTTAGTAGCAATTAATGGTTATTATGCTGATGTTTACTCTATTTAGAGTTACATTCTGTTTCCAATAAAATCTTTCTGAAGCTGCAGAATTAGAAACTCTTTCTACTACTTGGATGTAAACATTAATTTTCTGTGGTTATATTTAGTAATATTTGTGAATTTTAGTAATGATAACGTTGTAGGAATGCTTGAGAAATTGGTACTCTTTTAAATTTCTTTCCTTTTACTTATTTTCATACATGAAAAACAGTTTTGGCTTCAAAGTATATCCAGAAATCAGGTTAAACATTCCTGTGTTTGTAATTCTAGAGAACAAACCTGGCACTAGTTTGTCTGTGATGAACAAATCTGTGTGGGGGTTAGAAGGAAACAATTTTCAGTAAAAACTCCAAACTTTTCAATGGAAAAAAAAAAAGAGGTGTCAGTATATTGAATGAATTTACAGATATTTTTAGCTCTGATTATAGTATTAAATTCGTATTACCTTTTTTTTCCCTTTCCTCTGAATGTCGGCCAGATGTCAAGTTACATTCTGAAAACAATACAGATCTAAATATTAGACAAGCATGCAAGAATACAGGAATAAGCAAGTACTAGTTACAGAGAATCAGCATCAAGTGGTGTCCAGGGCATGTCCCAAGAAGGTTTAGATCATCTCCATGGCTTTTGAGGGCTGCACTAGACCAGCCCAGGCTCAGCCTGAGTACCTGGGTAGATGTAGGAGGCCAAAGTTGGATAGCAGAGCACTGTAGCCTTCTTAGCTTTAGACACAACTCTGAAGTGTCCAGGGACATGTATCTGGCACTGAAACAGGAAAACAGAAGACTCTGGCAACATTATTTTAAAGCAGTGCTTACGAATCTTTCCTCTTTTGCTCTGTCAGTTATGCTATAAAAGAAGTACATACTGTGTTGGAAAGGATTCAGTCCTGTTGTCCTGGCTCAGCTTCCCAGGACTGCGTAGTGAAATAAAGCTGAATCCCCTTTTTGGTCTGCTGCAGCAGTTTTGGAAGTTCCTTTGTTTGCTGGGCCTTTTTGGATGCTGATCCAAATTGTTCAGAAATATCTTTTTAGTCCCCTGCTTAAGACGAAACTAATTCACCTGTTTGGCTACTTGCACTGACAGAATGCCCCTTAACCCCTTAAGAATATGTAGGACAGTCTTCTACTAACTGAAATGCTTTTAGTTTTATTTTACCTGGCTTTGTCTGAGTTTCTTGTGTCCTTCTGAACATTGATATAGGAAAGGAGAGGGTAGGGCTCAGGTTTAGAGCTTCAGTACAAAGCATGTGGCAAAGTTGTGTGCTTCTGGTCCTTACCCAGAAGATGAGGATCCATACACACCTGGTTCATTTGTGTTCAGGTATCGGAAGGGGCTGCAGACAGGAGCTGCTACCAGAGGAGCAATCTAAAATTGAGGGAAGGTTTGTTGGACCAGGTGCTCTGGCATTGAAAACCAGTCAGCACCAGAACAAAAAGCTGCAGGTTATCTTAACTTTTCTGTCCTGTTTTGTACATGCTTGTACATGGTTTATCTTCACAAAACAGAATTAGATTTAAATAGCAATAGCAGCAGTTGCAGTTGCAATCCCTGTAACTTTTCCTTATTGCCCTTTGACTAAGATAACCACTGCCCTCTAAAAGGCAACTGAAAAGAAAGCATACAATTAATGCTTAATACTTTCAGTTGCTAGTGCTTTCATTTTTTCCCTTTGCTGTCTGTGCTTTGATAAAGAGAACAAAAGATTTTTAATGGTAGTCGACAGTAAGCAGGCTTCAGTAGCAGGACTGACAGATTATAAGCAACTATTGAATTTCATATTGTGACAGAGCTGTGTTAACAGTTTTAATTCTCAAAGTCTGTGCACTGCATCAGAATTAATCCAACAGCTTTAAAAGACAATTCTCTTCACTTCCAGTATTGAAGGGAATTCTGATGTGTGGACATCAGCAATATTCTGACTGTATCTATCTGACTATCCCCAAACTTTTTAAGTGCTTTGTCACCAAACAGGCTCTGCAGGCTTGGTCTCCTGTGCGCCCCATACACCCCTCCAGCGCAGCAGTACTGTTACAGCCAGGAAGCACAGGTATGTGAGGCAGGCAAGGCTTGCAGGGAAAGGTGACATATTTATCAACAGACTGGATACAGCTGGAATACCTGAGAGTGCCACAACTTAATCTGGAAAAGTCTGAGTGCTGATCTGAGGAAACTTCCACTGGCAGAGGTGACTTAACCTTTAAGGAAAACTGAGTATCCAGCAACAGGCTTTAGAGTGAAGCCTTCCTACAGCTTTAACCTGGACAGAGAAGGATTTCATCCCGGAGCTCTGCAATGATCTTTCCTTGATAAGGAGAAAAAGCCTAGGTAGGTGTTCCACATCCCCTGGGTGTGTCTAGTACACTGAAGTATTCTATCTTCTACCTTGTGTTGACTTGGCAGTTGTGGTCAAAACGTCCACCAAGTCATCCCATGGACAGCATAGAAGAAACGCCTGTCTCTGGGTCCCTAAAAGGTGGGAGTTCTATCAAAATTAAGACTTATCTCAGCCTGCTCAGAAGTAGGCACTGAAGTATGCAGGAGACATTACTGTAGAAAGCCTTATACTTAAAACCCTGGGTCTACTATGGCAACTCGGCAGTGTCATTGAGAAAAGAAGTCATCACATATTCTCCTGGTCTTCAACTTTAACCACAGAGCAGCTTTTCTGTTTTTAAATATCTCTGCAAAATATTGAAATAAATAGACAGCAATATTGTTCAAAGATTAATTTCCTGCTAAGATTGTTTATGCAAACTATATCTTCTGTCGAGTAGTTTAATGTTCTAGTGAGTCATATTGCAATTACGTGTTTCCCCTTAGTTAGATGACAGTAATTAGCTATGCTACAGGAAATTGCCTAAATGGAAAATTTTATGTAAGCTTCCTACAAATTTATGGAATATATCATGAAAATGGTTTTCTATGCAGCAAATGAAAGCTATCTATGAAAGATACAAGTCTTTTCTTTCATCCAAATTTTGCACTGTTTTAACCCTATTGATTTCAGGAAAGTTATGCATGGTTTACCCAAAAATGGCTTTTATCTCCAAATGAGAACAGAATCAGGATACTGCTTCTGTATCAGAATTGGTAATGAGTCAACATGTTGCTTTCTTCGCACTTTAAAAAAAATGTTAACACAGTTGCTTGTGCCCTGGTGGAGTAAAAGCCTTAGCAAATATAGAATCTTGTCTACCATCTCTACCTGGCATCTCATCTGTTTAGTCCATGGAAGATTTTCTTGTGCATTTACTTCTCCTAGACTTTTAGATATAGCTATTAGAGTGTTTTGCAACATCTTCACTTTTATTTGTGAACAAAAATACAGATGTACATACATACATTTCTAACCCCATCCTTGAAAAGACAACAAAAAACACACACTTACAGTTCAGTACTGATAGAACTGAGCAATTTATCCTTATATGAAACACACAAATATTTAAAAAGGATTTTAATTACATAAATTATTGTAATTTACTTTTTAAACTAAGGTCTAGTCACAAGATTTTTTGATTCTACTTGTGTAAACTCTGTGTCTTTGCTATACTCTGTTTAAGCAACATAAAAACAGTCTTAATAAACTCAGATTTAATTATATTTTAGTCAGGAAGCCACTCATGGATTTATTTTTAAATCCTAAAAGCATTGAAACTGTGGGGGAAAAAAAAGCTGCAGCTTTGAGGAATAAGTGTTGCATCTTATTTGTTTTAAAAAAGGAAATGGCTGGATTTCTGTTTTATGAAAACAGAAACCCAGTAAATATGGTGACCACTGCAAGCAGAGTACAAATTCTGGTGCCACCAATATAATTGACGGATGCAGAAAGGCTAAAGTACTCAGTCTAATACCTAATTAAAACTACTGCAAAGGGAGTTCAAAATGTAGACATGGCTACAGGGTAATGACTTGAGCATCAGGTCAAAACCAAAAGAAGTCCTGTTCTTTTTTCATGAATATTGCTGAGGACTCTGGGGAGGTCAGTGCAGAGAAAGATAAAACACACTGATGTGCGCTGTTTCCCTGTTACCTCTGCTACTTTTTCTTGTTCCTAATGCCTATCCATGCTACATAACTGCAAGAGAGAAATTACCTTTGTTTTCTGTCTAACCATTTTTAGAAAGTGCATATTGAATGTCACCTGAGCATTACCTTGGTGCTTCCTGTGCTGCTAATCTGGCCCTGTGTTTATATGCATATAGCAAACTCATTTTAAAGCTATTGCATGTTATATCTTAGGTCAAAATTCTCACATTCTATTAAAAAAGAAGTCAGAAGAGCATAGACTTATGCTAGTAGCAATCATTTTTTAGCACCGAAAATTTCCATCATCTGAAATGGTCAAAGGTCCCAAGTGCTCAAACTAGCAAAGTGCTGCTGTATATGATCCTTTTAACACACTTCCTAGGATTTAATTTTCATTAAAGCTAAGTATTGTTGTTCCTATTTTAATAAAGATCTAATGCTAGTAATCATCTAATGCAAAATCGAAATTTGTCTCTACTAGAGTAGAAGGATTTTTCTGTATGATGTATCTGTCAAAAAGAATAGCAGTCTTTATAACTTACTGTTTTTTGAGGAAGAAATGACAACATGAAAATAACACAATCTATAAAGTTACCTTTTTTGTGGTCCCCAGATGTGCTTTGAGCCTCTATTTGGTAAACCTAACTTTACTAATTGCATTCCTTCTGCAAAGCTTGTTACCTAAATGTTTTTCTGTGTTTAGTCTAACGCCACAGGTTTTGATAAAGCTAGCCCAATTGTGAGAGCACAATTTCTATTTAGTTCTTAGCAGAGTGTCTTTTTGCAGGTCACCATATAATTTATTAAAATGTTGATGTTTCTTGTTCTGGAGTAATTAAACTTGTTCAGTGACAGATGGCTCTAAATTCTGCTTGGAAAGCAGCACGAGATACAGCCAGAGAGTCTCCATTAGTACATATACCAGATCCTATCTGTGAGGAGACACACAGCCTATCTAGTGTTTTGATAATTTCTTACTGGCCCCAGGAATACAAATATTTAAAAAGGCTCTATCTACTCCTTAAAATGATTTTCCGGGATACCTTTTTTATACACAATGCCATCTGTGGATCTGCCTATATTTTAAGTAATTTTGAGGGACTAAAAGTATTAAACTTCATGCATTTAAAAGCAGGAAGTCTAAAAGGAGAAAACTAAGATTTTTTAAGTTATGAAATTATGTTATGTGTTGACTACTCTTGAAAGAGCATATATCCCTCTAAATGTCTTGCTTACTGGCTGCATCTATTCTGACCATCCATCGTTTTTTTCTGTTGTACAGCCCAAGTGTGATATTGCAGCTTGGTGAGAGATAAAATGATTTATGAGAAGAAAATGATTCAATGAAAGCAGACCTATAAACATAACACCACTGATGAAAACAATAGTGATAATGATCAGTCAATTGCAGCAGAAATTTTGAGTGTACTGAAAAGATAGAGTGCTTTTTTCTCTTGGGAGAATGGGTTTCTTAAAACAACAGTGACTGTTCCAACGGGGGATAGCAGGTGTAAAATTGCCTTGGTTAGGTCTTGGCTAGGCCTGAGTGTTACCAATCTCATATTACACAGCTCTGTAGTAATGGGAGGCAGAGATTATGTGGGAGAAAAAGAGAGAGAAAAAGAGAGGAAGAGAAAAAGGAAGGAAGGAAGGAAGGAAGGAAGAAAGGAAGGAAGGAAGGAAGGAAGAAAGAAAGAAAGAAAGAAAGAAAGAAAGAAAGAAAGAAAGAAAGAAAGAAAGAAAGAAAGAAAGAAAGAAAGAAAGAAACCTTTATGTGATTGGTCTTTTCTGAGGAGAAAAAAGTGGAATTAGCTTAATTTGGGATGATTCCTGTTCAACATTTAAACATTTAGAAAATTGGTTTATACACAGTGAAGGGCAACAATTATTTTTGATAATGACAAAGACATAATTCCAGAAGTAATCTACTATTTGGTGTTCTGGTGGTTCATCTGGAATTGGAAGTCATTGATAAAAATTGGGACCATGCCAAAACAGACTGTTGGTAAAAACTGTATTTTAGATTATAAATGCTTAGGAATTAGATGTTGGAGTGCTGAGTATTTATTGCTACTGCTGCTCATGCCCTGAATGCTTAGTTTTCTTTTTGTGTGCCAGAAAAAGACACCATCTTCAAAAAATGCATCTTCTACTGTGATTTACACTTCCAGAGATTAAAACTGATTCTGGTCCCCAAGTGGACAGACTGATCTTATGTAGAAACATGTGATTGACTTGCTACCCTTTCCACAGCATTACCTCCATAAGACTTGTGCATTGATCTTTTTACTTACATAGTTCTTTTCAGAACAGGTGTGTGCTATAAACAAGCAGATACTCCATGCAGAATGTTGGAATTGAAATTATTTTCTTCTTTATGCTTGACAACACTGAATTGAGAATTATGGCTTGACTGACTCACACATCTGGTTTGTAGTGTTTTATTTGGATTCACTTACCTTCTGAAGGATAGGTTGGTCTTAAGGAATGGAAGTCTCTCATCTTCAAAATTTTAATGGAGGGG
>WEKY01040168.1:2323-35790 GCA_013390045.1 Picathartes gymnocephalus | reverse complement strand
TAATTTTAACTATCCAGGCTAGAGACAGCTGCACCAGTCATGTATTTAATGAGAAAGTGCATAACCTCTTGCATTATCCAGATAACTTAGCCAGGAAGGTTCACTGTGGAAAGCACAGACACACCTGGCTGTGTCACAGCCTCTGCAGTAGCTCTGATGTGCCCAGGATGCAGCACATTGACAGAGATTAAACAGGGACACGGGCAAGGGACTTAATGCATTCATGACTTGTCAGAGCAAATGAATATGCAAAAAATGAATAAACAGGAATAATTTCCCTTTTATGACTTGTTTTGTTGTTTTTTTAGATGTGGCACCTTTTTGTTGTAGGAGTGTGCAGCTGCACTTGGGGAACTCATGGCAGCCTGATGCTCAACCATAAAACATGTACATGATACAGGAGAAAATAAGTTAGGAAAAACCCCAGAAAAATGGTATTTCTCTATATCCTTCTAACCTCTTGCCATCCTCACCGTAGAGAAATACTTTTAGAGAAGCATTTAAAAAATAAAATTAAGAGAATATTTTTGAGGAGTTTATGATTAAGCAATTGCAATCCACTGTAGCAATCTAAAATTTTAAAATATATTCTATATCCTTTAAATTATTCATACATTTAAATTATCTGTTATGGGTCTTCATGCCAAGATGTGCTCTTTATTTCTTGTTTTAATGAAAGCCAGAAGCCAGGAATCACAAAACCTATGGATAACACTGAAAAATTGTATTCTCCATGGAATGGTGCCACGCTTATAAATGGATTTGGCTTTTAAAACTGATTTGGGAAAAAATTAAAATCCTAGTACGAAAAGACTGGGATAAATGTTATATCTGTTTAATTCACCTGATTTACCTGGTTTCTTCCTAAGGAAGGTAACGTAGTCACCTACCAACACATGCATGGTGTTCTTTGTATGACCATTATTAGTCTTGTGCTGTACTTTCATTTTTCTCAAGACGGGGAAGTGTCAAGCTGAAACAGGCACAGGCCTTAGTGCTATTCAGAAGGACACTCTTCTTCAAGACAGATTTTTAACCCTATTTCAGAAAGCAGTTGTGCAGGAGGAAGGAACTCCAATTTCCTCCATTACTGGCTGACAGCAACTAACACCCAGTTAATTTTTTACCCTCTTCTGTCTGATCTGCTCTAGTGCCACCCCATTTATCTCTTACATTAGGCCCAGGATTACCCCTTCAGTGGTTCCTTCTTTTGCTGTTCATAATAATAATTTTTTTTTGCAAACTTGAAGTAAATAATATTTTTGTGTATCTTCGTACTATGATAAGTTTGCAACATATAAATTAGCTTGTCAGATTTACAAACCATCTCCCTTATTTCTGAAGATTTTGTAATTTGAAATAATGATTTAGTTTTTAAATCAACAGCAAGTTTAGTTATTCTAGTTAATGAGTGAAGGATTAGATTTTCAGCTGCTGTGAAGCGGCATATTTCCATTTAATCCTGTAAAGAAGAGTGCTTTACAGGAATCAAGTGTCTGTCCTAAGACTGACACTACCTGGAAGTATCTTAGAGGAGGCATTTGAAGTAGACAGATGCTTGGATATAATGGCTGCACAGGAAAAAGATTAAAAGTAGTTTTAGTGGTAAAGAAAACTTAAGCAAGATTAAAACTGCAAAAGCTAGTTTTGATTCTGATCAGTTAGCTGTAGCCTCACAGAAATGGAATCACCATAAAGAGGCTTTGGATGAACTCACTAAAGCAATAGAAGTTTCATCTATCCTAAAGGCACATCTGCAGTAGAATTTATGGTATATTCATTGCATAATAGCCTCCTCTTTTGTGGGGAGAAGCACATCCTGGGTTTAGTGAGCTGCTACATTTTCAGTCAGTGAATATATCAGAAAAGTGGGGTTTTTAAATATTTGTTGCCTTGTTTCAGTCTTGTAGTTTTTTATTACACTCAATTTATTCTAAAGTGATTGGCAGCTGTATCTTAGAATTTAGCTACAGTACAGCAAAATTAGATCAGTGAATATAATAAACAATACTGCATCTAGAGGCTCAGGTCAGACCGAGCTACAAGTAATCCATCTTCTGAATGTATTAAATTATCTTATGCTTGCATATAGCATAAAGCATATTAAAAATTGAGTTGTGATATTTTTTTAAAAGAAAATATTTTAGTTAGGAATGGAAAAGGAAGACTGAAGTTCTCTGGTTTTCTACCCAGATAACCCTTATCATTAGGTTTTATCCTTAATGGTCAGTTTCTGAAATCATGGTTTACCTCTTGATTCCTATAATGCACTTAGAATCTTTAAAATAACGCATTTATAAATCTATGTCTGCCACTAAAGTCAGGCTGATCTTACAAAAGTCTGAAAGTGCTTAAAAGTACTGTGCATATACTGGGGGCACTGACTCCTTTCTGGGATTGAATCTTTTCAGTGAAATGATGTTTTATCTGATTTTTGTGGTCTGTCTAACATCAACAGTACTACACATGTGGAAATGGATTCCTGCTTATATTTTTATTTTCAGGCTTTATCTGTGATGCTTTTACAGTTATTGATTAAACACACTTAAAGTAGTTGCATTGGCTTTGTATTTCTTCTGTAATCTTATTAAGTTCTTTTTTTCAATTTTTTTCCCTCCAAGGGAGTAAATTGATTTATAGGAGCATGCTGTTAGTATTATAACTCCTTGTCTAGCCCCTTGGGTTCTAATGTTTTTTAAACACAGTACAATTATGGGAAACATTATATTGGAGTGACAATATAAATCATCCCCATAGGAGTCTGAGCAGTCTGGGGAGTTAATCGCATAGAGCCCTGCTGAGGTAAATAAGAACAGTAATTTGAAATAAATAAAAGACCGGTGGTGCTAATGCGGGTGTCTCAAGAAGACCATTAAGTTTATAATGGAATTGTTTACTTGGCGTAATGAGACTCATGTAGTGAAATGCTGCTGCCTAAATCATAACTTTATAGTTCATGATCCTGTCTCTTTTCTTCAGAGAGTATGTTAGGTTGGCCGTGTTTCCACATCTGTCCTCCAAAGCCCAGCACTTGACTGGAAAGCACATGCACATGTGAAATGTGTTGAGATTCTCTAGAACTCTGGTTAAACTTAGTCAACATATACTGAAGTTCAGGTACAAAAATTTGCCGATGGGGATAATTTTTAAAATTTACTTTTCTATTTCTTACCCATCAGAGTGTTGGAAAAAGCACAGAAATTGGGTAATGAAAATAGTTTCATTTGCTGGTCATCCATATTCAGTAGTGGTGTTGTTTGGGTCCAAAAGGGGTCTTACACTGCTTTGTGCTTGAGCACAGTGTGAATTTGGCAGCTGGGCAGCCTGATGGTCTTCTTCTCCTGCAGCAGCTTCTTCACCAGTACTTAATTCCCACTGATATTCTAAGCTATTCTCCCTTCCTTGACATGCAGGGAAAGTAAAGTATGAGTTTAAAACACAAAATGGTAGCAGTTAATTTGAAAAGGAAGTACTCTAGGGATTTTTTTAATCTTTGTTTTTAACATGTACAAATTACATTGTAGAAAATACTTCAAAAATATTACTTTTTCATAGAAAATATATTCCCTTAGTATAAATTCAGCAATATCCTATGAATAAAATTATAGTAAAAAAATTCAAACCAATATATTTTTGAGTACAAATTGATCTTCCACAAGATTTTTTTTTTTGCAGATGCTAAGGAACTTGTATGTAAAGCAACCTGTATAATTGAAAGCATGCTCTGTTTGTGCAAAAATTAATCTAAAATGTTAATTGCATTTTAAAATTTAATAGTGTTAATTTTTATTAATTTCTGAACCAATGTTGGAGCAAGGTTAGACTTGTGCAGTCTGTTACACAGATTTATGCGCTGCACATATAATATGGCACTACTTTTCAATGATAAGAGTGCTATCAGTACAAGGTGTAAAAGGTTCTGGGGGAAATGCTTCTCACATTGGGGACTTCAGTGCATCTTGGAATAAAGCAAACTTCAGATTTTTAGAAGACTTTTAGAAACTATCAAGGACATGTTTTAAAAATTATAATATTGCATACTCATACTGTGTATATTAAATGCTCTGATGTCATTATGAAAATCTTCTATTCATAAGAAAAATGTCCACACTTTTATTTGCTTCTTTCTGTTGCTTATTCCACATTGATAATAAAAAATTGGAAAGAAACAATACTTGGTGCTAATGAGACTGTACAGTTGAACCCTCCAAACTTTGTAAGTAGTGGTGGTTCAAACAATGTTTATGAAGATCATGAAAATATATAGCAATTTTAGTTTGTTTTGCTTCTCATGCTCTGTTTAAAAAAAATGGAAAACATACGGTGAAATTAGGCTTCAGTTTAAGCACTTTCATAACTTTTCTAAGCTGCTGTTCATGCTGAATATAGCATAATGAGCATGTATTCTGTCTTTCATAAAATACCTTTCCAATAGGCTTTGTCCTTGTTCTGGAGAGAGAAGATGTAGAAATGGAGACTCATAGTGCCAGTGCCATATGAAGGCCCCTTAAGTTTGTAAGACTTGCTCAGGCAACCCTCTGGTCTTAATAGATTGAGTGATTCTTGATCAATAGTGACATCATGTGTATTAAAGCTGGCTGGGTGGACACCTTGTTCTTATTATTAATCTCTCAAGGAATCACGAGTGATGGTTTTTGGAATCTGGTATCTATAGCTTCTCCACATGCTCAAGCTTACTCAAGGAATCATCATTATGTTGTTATACCTTTAATCCTCTATGGTTGATAGTCTTGGTAAAATTTTGTTTCTTTTCCTTTAACAGGCCTTTCAACTGTCCAAGAAAAGTTACCAGTTTTTTTGATACGGAGGACTCCTCTAGTCTTAAAATGGCATATTTCTGTGGTAAGTGAGAACTTATTTGATTGTATAGAGAAGTAAAAAGTTTATCTGAAATGACCAGTCAGAAAAAGTTTTGATCTATTATGGTTTTGCTTGTTGGTCACTGAAAGTTCTGCAGTAGTGTTCAGTCAGAATTTAGGTAATCTTAATATCAGTCACAAAATACGAATATCAGACAAAGTACCCCAAACTGAACACTACATAAGACAGATCATTCACTTGGTATTTGTCAGATCATTCAACACCCCAGAAGGAAACATATTTATTACTGCAAATATTATAAAAATGCTGGCCAGACAGGTATCATTCAAGAGGGGGAAGGTTGACTTTTGTTCCTCCTTGGAACAGATCCTTGATGATGCTGAATTTCATCTTCTGATTCTCTGTTTTTTCCCTGAAAGTTTTGATACATTTATATGTTGTTTTTCTTTCCCCCTTAAACTCCTAAGGATCCTTATCTCAGTAATTCTCTATTTGTGGTTTTACCTTTCTTATCTTGCCTGGCTTCACTCTGCTGAGCCTCTCGCTGCTCCTTCTCACACTGCAGTTTGCTTAGCGCTTAGAGCTGAGGTGACACACCCCGCTGTGCAGGGGCTGGGCCTTGGAGCTGTGGTCACAGGCAGCTCTGGCTGTGGGGCAGCCTCAGGACTGCTTAGAGAGAGGTAGAACTATGTCACTATAAAATACCAGTGCATTTATTGTCATGGACATTTTCCATAATTATCAGAGTGTTAATGTTCTCAACTCTACGCCCTACACACCATAGTTCTGAATGCACTGAGGATTTCACCGCAGGAACGTGTTTCTGAATCATAGAATACACTCTACTAAAATATTTAAATTGTTCCACTTTTTGAGAAAGGCTGTTTTCTTTCAGCATAGCATTAAGGAAAAAACATGCAATTGAATCACTTCCACGTTAAGAAGTGCAGACTTTTAAGCGCAGTACTCCAGATATCCAGACAACATTGCTGTTTTAAGGAGGCTATCAGATTTGGAGACAATGAAGGAACTGGGTGCAACATCAGAAGGTAATAATATACGTGTTTTTGTTGACTCAAAATCTATCCCAAAGGCCTCTTTCTTTTCCCCTAGAAATTTTTGCTCTGTTATTTTTATTGAGAGGTGTTTCTATGGAAATACAGAAGTACATAGTGCTTTTATGGAAAACAAAGCAAAGTTCTACTTAGCCCCTACACAAAGTGTGGGCTGGGATTTTTTTCCTTGATGTGTTTTTTATTAATATTACTATAATTTCTACTATTGTTATTATTGGGTTGGGGGGGTCCTTTGTCTGTTTTGTTGTTTTATTTTTTTTTAATTGACAATATGGAAAGAATGGACAGGTGGGAAATGAAAGGCTTATAGCTGTGGGCTTTCAAGACAGGTAGATTACATTGCTTGATCAATCTGTAAAACATAATATGTGTAAAAGTTTACAAATAAAATCACTGCAGGCAAATGACCAAGTTATGACTTTCAAAATCTAGCATAGATCCTGGCGCCTAAATTAATGCTTTTCAGTGATACCAGAAATACTGAGTTGCTGATTAGAAGGGGTAGGGGTTTTTTTAAGCTCAATTACAGAGAAAGATTTTTTTCCTTTAATGTGTCAAATTGATTAAACTGAATGAAAAAGTTAAAGAATAGTAACATCTTTTAGTTAGAGGCACGAAGAAGAAGTATTATAACCACATGGAAGGTTCAAAGCAGATTTTTTTTTTCAAATACAGAGTATATTTGCATGTGTAGGTCAAAGGGTGAAATAACAGAGGAAAAAAACATAAACTAATTGAAGTGCAAATGTAAACTCATTTCTGGTTGTTGTTTCTCTACAGATTGTTTTGGGTTGTTAGTTTATCTAAGCACTAATGTGGAGGTAAGATGAGATTTCTGTTTTCATGAGCCTAAAATAACCTCATTAAAAATTTCTGTTCTGAAGGAGAAAATAGCAGAGTTGACATAAGCAGTTTTATACAATTCCTTTCCTGGTGTTTCCTCCACATATTGCCATCATGAAATAGGAAAGGAAGCGAGGCTTTAGGCCGTACTAATCCATGCCACTATTTTCAGACCAACAGATAGCTCTGTAGATACTAGGGATCGTTTTGTCTGGGAACCCAGACAAAATTCAAAATAGCTTTAATGTACCTGTGTTGACATTCTTTTAGTGTCCAGTACTAATGTACAACTGGGGCCATTTTTTAAAAATGTTGACATCACAATTTCTGTAACCCCTTTCAGATACTTCCTGTAGGCTGCAGTTAGTTCCTCTCAGCCTTCCTCTCTTCCTTTTCAAACTAAACAAGACTTTTTCCCTCAACATCTCCTTGCAGCCCATGTGTCCTCTGCCTCATGAGCCCTCTCCTGTACCTTCCCCAGTTATCTTATTTTTCTGCACAAGCCAGGTGGTACAAAGCTGGATCCATTATTCCACATGTGCCTCACCAATGCCAAGCACAGGGCGATGTGGCCGCTTCCTGCAGTTTGGTGTCCGCACTCCTCCCAACGTGTGCATCATCTGCTTTCTGGAAGTGCACTCCAGGGGCCTGTGAGCAGCTTGAGACCCAACACAGTGACCCCAGGAGCTTTTCAGCAGGGCTGCTCTTCGGTCAGGTGTATCCCAGTTTGTCATGATGTCTCCGAGTTCTCTCTCTCGGGTGCTGAATGGATGTTTTTTTGGCTTGATCCCCAGTGTCTTGTCAAACTGAAAGATATTTTTGAGAAGAGAATTTTTCACTCAGTGTCTGTAATAACGTAGAATTAATATGGTGTGGTACTTGAAAAGTTTGAAGTACTTTAGTGGCAAATAACTTCGTAGTAAGCGTCTCCGAACAAAATCTTTTGTCAGAATTTTCCTCTTGGTTGTAATCATTCTACTGCAGTAGAATTTGGGAAGGCTCCACTTGCAGAAATGGTGTAATGTAGTGATGAACAAGACATGTCTTAACTGTAACCTTCTTTTCTCTCCTCTTGAAGCCACTACGTTTGAATTACCCTGTGGTCTAATTTTATATCAGATATGATGGATCCTACAAGAAATTTTGAAAAGAGCTGAATTGGCTGAAGGCGTCCCAGGGTGAGAAGCAAATTGATTAATAGTGACAGATGTCTGCAGATCTCTGAAGATATTCTATATAAATCAAGCACATCTATATTCAGATTTGCAAATTAAATCTCTGTTCATTTCATGTGGGTTTGACTACTTGGGGAGGAGGAGGGGAGAATAATAGTAACCTTCTCCCTTTTTTTGGAAATGTAACAATGTTGATTGAATTATACCTTTACTGCTATGAAATACTGTTTACCAGCTGGTAGGATGGTATGCCTATTGCTCTTTGGTAGCCTGGGTACAACTTCACAAACTCAGAGAGGCAAACCCACAGCTGTTTAAGCCCATCAAATAAGTGGTTTACAAGAAAAGGCATAATCAGTAGTATCAAGTATTTTGTCAATTATATTAGCAACATAAAATTAAAATTAGGACTATTTGAAAAGAGACTTTTAAAAGATACTACATTTGCATAATGCATGTCTTTTCATATGATAGAAAGCAACAAGACATCACAGAAGAGATATATCCATTATTCATGGATTTAAATAATCTGACTAGCATGTGGAAAATAAGACTGAACTAGATTTTATATTGTTAGAGTGATTTTTTTAAATACAGGCATTTTTTGTTGTTTTTTAATTAATCCTGTTTCTTCAGTCTGATTCATTATATGAATTTGCTGTTAGAAAATTAAATATCTTTTTATTAACTTCAGTATAATTGACACCTTATATGACTCAGACTGCTGACAGTAAACAATTCAGGCTGAATTATCCTGTTACATCTGTGAGACTTATTAGACGTAAACATCAGTCATGACAATTCAGGTTTACTGTAGTGCATGTGGCCCCTGTACTATGAGCATGGATGCTGACTGAGGCTGCTTATCAGAAATATGTAGGTTTCAAAAGGCAAAAGTAATTAGGAAGAAGAGTCATGTTTTTCTATTGTTTTGTCTTGGTTTTGCAGGCAAGAACTCTATTTCTCAGAGCAGCAACAGTGATAAGATGTAATGATCAGTGGAGGAGGGACATAAACAAGACCAGTCCATACCTGCTTATCCAAATAGTATATGCAACAACTGCATGACAAAAAATAACTCCTAGAATTTGGTTAGCTCAAAATATTTGGATCTCTGTGGTTTTTTTCTCTCTTTTCAGGGAAAATTGCAGTGAAGCAACTCTGTTGTTCAGAGCAACAGTTCTGAAGCTGCATCTCTGAAAAGCAGATGAGATTGTGTTACATCATTTCTAAAGCTCCATCAATTCCCTCTCACAGCTGCCCCAGTGAGATGTTGGAACATCTCTCAGTCTATTCAGGTTTTTTATATCCAAGTCTTGCAGGTCTCAACTTGACCAAGATCCTTTTTATTTCTGACCCTAAAGCTTTATATTCCTAAAGATAATGGTGCACTTTGCAGAATGTTTTCTAGTGACACTGTAACTGGTAGTGGTAGTCTGTGATTGTAAGGAAATGAATGTTTAGAATGTTTATAGGTATAGGTAATATCTGTCTATTATTTTATTAGATGGAACATTCTGTAGAGCAATGAAGATTTTTCTGACATTGTTCTGAGCAAAATCAGGGATGCTGATAAAAGTGTTGATTTATACATAGTTAAAGGAGGAAAATATAACGATAATTAACATAAATTTATGGAAAAATGCCATTGTTACTTGCAAAACAGATTCTTCCTAAATAATTTAATATTTTTATATCTTACAAAAAATAATATTTAATCTTTGTTTTTACTGTTAATTAACTCTCTCATTGACCAAGCTCAATTTGATCTAGGAAAATGCTGAGATTCTGACCAATGACATGATCAGGAGTCTTTAAGACAACATGGACTGGACAGAATCCTTTGGAACTCACTTCGGATTTGTGAGTGACTTGGGCCTATTACAAATGGATTAGAGGTCAAGATTTTTGTATTTAATACTACTTAAATGTACATCTTACTGTGGTAGATGTTATTATGAGACAACCCCATTCCATTATAATTTTAACTACTTCTGTATAATCACTAATAGAAGCAAATTTTTTTTTCCCCCGAATCTCTAACCTGAGTAGCAGTTTTGTAGCTGCTATCTGCTGATCTTGTTATCCATGAAGAAACATACTTGAAAAAGAAGGAATAGGTATTTACTTTACAGAAATGAAGATGATTCACTATGGGTTCCATGCCTAAAACAGCTTTCCATTGTAGTTCTGTATAGTATTGTATAATGCAGGAGGAACAGGACTGCTCCAACATGAGGCATAAGGGCATTTAGAATTCAGCTGAGGTTCCTCATGACTGCTGCAAACCAAAGAAAATTCGATGACAAGCACTTGGGGTTTATTACTTCGGAATGGAAAGCCTTATGAATGACATTTATGAAAATATTATATATTATTTCTTGTATTTCTAAGAACAAGTGGGCAGAAACAGTCAACTTTCCTCCTCTGTATAATTATTTCTTGTCCCTCTATAGTATTTTTATTCTCCTCTGATTCCAATTATTACAATCCTTTTGTTGTCTTCTCATACAAATGTCTTTCCTGACTCTGTTTTCCATTTGTTCTCCTGACTGTCTTTGCACACGTATGTTCTTTATGTGTTCTTTCACTTAGGGAGTCAAGATTAGTCTTGTAGAAGACTAGCTTAGTGATAGATAGCATTTTTATTGTTTCTAAGACTGTTTGCATTGTTATCTGTCACAGCACATTGAACTAGTTTTAATCTCAAGATTTCTCTTTGATGAGATGTAAAGTTGGTTTAGAACTCAACACATTGTTCCTTCTGCACACATCACCTTGAATTTGCCAATGCTTAATGTCATCTGTTTGACATACAGACTTACTCTGACTCTCTGAGGTCCCCTTGACCTGCATTAACATGGGATTTCATTCTGCATTTCTCAGTTTAGAGGAAATGAAGGGTGGGGCTCTTACTTTAAAGCAGGCTTAATGTTTCTATAGGATGCAAGCTTATCTTTCATTTACTCTATTTTGAAAAACCAAGTGTTTTTTCCAAGACTATATATATATTTTTTTGGCACTGATAAATGCTCATAACTTTACATTTACTTAAAAAAGTATTTTGTCCTGAAAGTAAGAAGTTGATATACTTAGGAATACTCTTAGAAATGCATCAAGAAAAAAAATCACATGTTTTAAAAATGTCAAATATTTTAATTCATATCTCAAGCAACTCACTTTGTCTTGGAGAAGTGTTTCAGTTCCTCCCTTTCCGTGAAGAGGATTTGAATTCACAGGATATAACTCCTGAAGAAGGGAATTTTTCCTCATTGAAGGAGTGCTTGCAATCTCTACTTGAAATTTTTCCACTTTAAAATGGAATAATTAATTATTTTTTGGACCATAAGGAGAGAATGTGTTTTATAAGGCAAGGCTTCAAGCTTAATGCCCTATGATCGGATTGTTTCACTGTTTTCTGTCAAGAAGAACTGTGTGTATCTCCTGTACTGGTAGAAATGTGGGGGTCCATTGTTTTGACTGGCACTGCTGGATTTAAGTATGTGTATTTCATTTAAATTCCACTTTGGACTCCTACATTCTTCTATGAAACAGGAGTTTAATGCTTCCTGACAAAGGCAACAGCTGAATGAGTATTTTAGAATTTAAATTTTGGGCCTTTTTACTGAGGACACATAGTAGAGGTACATAAATTCTGCAATTGCACACATATATGATTTTGGGGCTATTTATAAGCTTATATTGTGTTTCAATTTAGCTCAAGCATGTGATTTGATTAATTAGCATTAGATATTTTGATTCTTCTACCTAACTTCAAGTTTGAGAAAGCTCATGTGAACTCACATTCTTTCAGCATGTATCACTTTGTATTTCAGGTTTCCTGTCTTATTTCTATTTAAATAAGTGGCTATAGGAATAGGAGTGTTTTGTTTGAATCATGAGAAATTTATTTGTCTGACATTAAAGAAGGAACAAATTCCTTTGAACTCCTTTGGATCATCTGGGATTTGCTGGCTTTCAAACCTCTCAGAGCACTTGCTTAAATGTTAGTAGATTTACTCTTAGAAGTGTCGTCCTCTAACAGGAAGCATCTGTTATCTCACCATGGAAAATGCTTCCTGCAGTTCAGGGTTAGGTAATAAATACTCCATTAATCTCATCAAGCCTATGTTTTCATTTAGATCCATCTGGTTAACAAGAAAAGGGGAGAATATGTTGACATGTGTGTGGTACAGTGCCAGCTAAAGTCAGCTAAAGTAAGATGATCATAGAGCATTTTAAAATAAACAATTCCTGGATTACTGGTATGGATAATCTGGTGAAGATTTTAAGATTTTTTAATATTGTGGAATTGTAGCGCTCTAAATAATTGCACTTTACTGTTTTGAGTCTAGTCATTACCAGGAACATAAAACAAGATTCCTGCAGTAATATGTATCAGTTTTAGTTCTGGACTAGGATTATTTTATGCTTACTCAAACACCAGTTTTAAATGCAATTTAATTAACCTAATTCCTTAAAAATGTGAGGATTTATCTTCTGACATATTCATACTCTTGCAAAAGTAATGGTATGACTTATAACTCAAGTAAGGTGGATTATCAAATGTTCCTCTGAAATTCCTCTACCGAATTGTTTTAAAACATTTTCCATTTAGAAATTGAAGTGTCTGCTTTCATACTGCTGATTCAACATGGGCTGAATGCTCTGGGTTTCTGAAGCTCTTACACCTTGTTCCTGGAGCAGGAAGATCTCTGTTTCACCAGGAAATTATTCCCTGGTTGTGATTGAAGGCAGTGTGACCGTACCTTTTGTGAGGACTTCACCTGAGGTCCTCCTGTGTAGTATTTGCAAGCTGTGTCAAACCCTAACTCACACCTGTACCAACATCTGCACCCCTGAAATGGGATCGCTGCCTGGGAGAACAGACCATTTGGGTGCTGCAGAGCTGGTAGCAGTCAGCATCCTCTGGGAGGTGCTAGTGCTTTACAGTATTCCCAGACTGTGTGCTGTGGCACCACCCTCCCAAGGAGGCACTGAATGCTCTTTATTCATACACAACGTGGGAAAGACGAGCAGTCTTGAAAAACTGGTCTCAAAAGCATTATACTCATTATACTCAAAGCATTAAAATATTATATTTTTCTCCTTTTATTTCACTTCTATTTGTGTCACTCTTACAATTTAGAATTGCTGCTAATAAAAAAATTATATAGGATGTTTGCAAATTTCCCTTTTTGGTAGAAAATGGAAGACTTTAAACCAAAAACTCCAGAATCTTTAACTGCATTTAACAGTTCCTGTGACAAAGACTTCCATCTATGATGATACTATTGAAGAAAATCATCTCAATCACTTATTTTTATCCAAGCCTAGTTGCACATACTTCATTTTTAACTGGCATAGTTATGACCATAATGCAGCAAAATCGTGATCCTCTGTTCATTCAGAGAAAAAATAATGTAAAGGAAACAGATTTACAAAGACTATATCAATAAAGTTGTCTTAATATTTTTCTTGTCAATCTATCACATGCATAGTGGCTATTTAATTTTGCTAAAAAGAAACATTATTGTAGCATCAGAGCATTTGATTTTAATTTTCTCTGTGTAAATAACTCAGATAACTACTGTGGCTACCCAGTGACCACCTTCTGTACACTCCCTGCTCTTGCTCTGGAGATGTCTCTTACTGTCTGCTCCAGGTGGAATACTTTTTGAAGCTATGCTTGCATGGCTCTCACCTCGACATTATAAAGCTCCTACTGTTCTTTTTTCACAGACTAGAAACCAGTTTTTTTAATGTGGCAAACCTGTAGTAAATGAAAAAAAACCAAAAAGAAACCAGGGTTAAACTGAATTTTTACATAGTTATCTTTTTCATGCTGTTGTGAATACTTATAAAAAAATTAACAGACCTATTGTATCGCCTCAAATAATTTCAGGTATTTAGCTTATTTTAAATCAGCAGTAGAATTTATAGTAAAAAGACTTTATCTTAGTATTGTTAAGTTTCAGGCTTCAATCTGACTTGTAATATCATAATATTGTATTTCAAAAAACATTCTCAAAAGACATTTTTAGTTTATATTGAAGTTGCTTTTAATCTTTTAATGGTATGACATACTAATGCCAAGCATTAGGGGACTTTTTAAAAAGTATATTTATCTGAAGAAAAGATAAGGAATATATGGCCTGATTCTCAACACTGCTTGATATCTGTCGTGCCCAGAAAATCTGGAATTGCAGAATTTGGTTCAGAGCCTAAATTTAACAGCTCTAATAACCTAGGAAGTTTTCAAAGTCCTTGAGGTGAAGCTAAGCTCATTTTAATGAAAAAAAGCACAGGCATCTCTCAGGCCAACCAGTGCCCGCACGCCAGCTTTCAGCCTGGAAATATGTAAATAGCACTAGAAGTAGGAAGGAGCATTTGACCAGAGGCGTGGCTTTGAGCAATTGCATAACAGCACATCACTGGCGCTTGCCAGCAGAGCCAAGAACTCCAGAGCGAGAGGCTGCTCTCACTCTGCAGGTGGTGCTCCCAGCTCTGTCCCCTGTGCTGCAGCTCTGTGCCCCAGTTCCCTGGATCACTGGCTTCTGGTGCAGCTACTGTGGAACTGTACCTGTTCAGAGCTGCCACCAGCCTTGGCTCCCCAGACAATGCAGGCACGTGTTACCAGACCTGGCCCGCAGACCTGGGAACTCCTTGTGGTTCTGGAGGATTACTGGCCTTCCCTGGGGAGTTTCTCCACTTTCACTTAGGTTTTCCAGTGTTTGCTCTTGGATAGTGAGGTACCTGGGCAACAGCTACACTGAGTACTGCAGCTTGCTGCAGAAATTTTGAAGCCTGTCAGGCAAGAGCAATAGGAAAGGGGCTTTTACAAAGAGATTTCTCAGCAGTTATTCTGAATTCTTACCTAATTCAGAAAGGACATCCACAGCTAAATGAAACAGTAAAATTTACACACCTGGTTTCCTTTTGAGTGTTTCTGGGAGATTTGATCTAGGCCTGGACTCTTTTGACAATCAAGCTGGTTCTTCTTGAGAAAATGTGTCCTTTAAACCTCTCATCTGAAGGTTTGAAATCCAGATCTGGCCCTTATTTCCACTCCTTGAACTCTTTAGTTTTCCTCTTTTATATCTCTGTGGACAATATAAGATGAAGCAATTTTCTAACCTAACTCCCTGCATAACTTTTTCTGGATTGATTGTCTCATAAGGAGAAAATCTGTTTTCTAATTTCCTGTCCTGACACATGCCAATTCTGATTAAAAAAAAAAAAAAAGCAAACACAACTCCAGAAAGCAAAATGGATGATTTTGGGATTGCATACATAACAGAGTTCATAACATGCAGGGTTTGTTGCTTTAATATATGAAAATACCATGTCTGAATTTTGCAGCAGATAGAACAACTCTATTCAGTACTGAATGGAGAAAACCAAACCAGCAGAGTAATTTTCATTTCCGTTAGTGAAATTCAATGATAGACATGAAGTATTTCTTCTTTCTTTTTTGTGCCTCCTATAGCCTTATTTGGTGAGATCAGGGGAGAAAGGCCTAACTCTATTAATGGTCTTGGTTATCACAGTGTGAAGTTAAGTCTAGCTGCCTTTCTCCATGTGCTGGTTAATGCTTAAGCATTCTACCAGGATATGTCCTGAAGATGCACACACAGCCTCGTACTCAGCCTCATCTGTCCCAGATGGGATCTCAGAAATACAGATGGGAAATTTTAAACTGCATGGCAGCAATTTCAGACAGAATCCCAAGTCAGCCCGCACTCAGAAAATACAGCCAGAGAAGGTGATCTTAAGACTGTAGGTCTGTGCGAAGTTGGTTCATAATAAGAAGGTAAAATTTCATGTCTAATTTAATTACATGGATGGTATTTGAAGTCTTAAATTTAGCCACTAAAACATGTGACCTAGTTTTCTGAGATTCTGTAGGCACAAGAAAACCTCTTTGAAATGCATGTATCTTTTTGGTCAGTATAATGCAGTTTGTTGCTGTAATGCAGAGGCTTGTCATGCTCCTGTTTTCTGCCTGCATCTTCCATTTTTACTGTGGTCTCAGACGTGTCTGTTCCAGCAACTGAATGATTGCATTTCATGGGTAATCTCTGTAAACCTTTGATATTTTAGCAGCTGTTGCAGAGGCACACCTGAAGCAGGGCATCTTAACCTTCCAAGAGGTTAAGTCACCATAATAGGTAATGCATTCATGAATTCCCATCTTCAGCTTCATCTGTGGATCACGTTACAGTGCTGACTGCTAGAATGAAGCTGATATGCCCTTCACATGTAAAGAGTGGTTTTTTTGGAAGTCTAAATTACACACATGTACTCAAGACTAGCCTGAAATCCATCATGTCCTGTACTTAGGCGGAATAGCACTCGTGGCTTAAATACAGGCAGCAGTCCTCAGATTCATTTTCCGTTTCATAAAACAGGAGTTTTTAAGTGCTAGCAAGTGAAGGTCCCATCTTTTGTGAAGATGTGAACTAAAAATCATTAATTTCTTTATAGCCCAAATATTCTTAGTCAACACTTACATTAGCCAGAGCAAAGCACCTTGTGCACTTCTGAGGAACCTGCGTGGAGAGCTTCGTTCTCTCTTTAGAGAGACTGGAGGAGGTCTCGGGTCAATAAAATGTGCCCTTGTGAAGTTTCCATTTGACAACGACTCTGGTGGTGACATACAGTGGCCACTGAGCTGCAACACCATCTGGTTTATATAACCTTCATGCTTCTCATTGACAGAAATAATTCAAAGTGCTGAATTTAGAAAGGACTGTTGGAGGAAGCTGTCTAGCTCTTCTTTCTACTTAAAGGAAATACCTTATTAAATGATCTGCTTTACGTGAATTACAAGTCAGATAATTCAAAAAGAAACTACCTGTGAATGTTGGCCCCGGGCAGGGACTACAGGATGAAAAGCTGGGGAAGAGAAAACTTGGGGTTGCAATGAAGAGAAAGACAAATTATGGAAAAAGGTGAAGTGTTGGGACAACTCTGGGGAGAATGACCAAGTGTGTGTAAAACCAGAAAAACAGGAGGAACTGGATTTGTAGGGGATAGAGGTCTGCTGCCTCTTACCGTGTACCGGGATCCTGGAAGAATCCATCTATCATAAGCCTGAGAACCTGGTGCCCTTCTGTGAAAGCTGACATTAGGTCTCTTACCTTAAAGAGCACGAGAACCACTTACCCTCTGATCACCTCAGTCTCCATGTCCCAGACTCTGCCTTGAGGAAGCTGAGGAGGGCATTAGACACCACAAAGCAACCTTTCAACTTTTGCCAGCCATTTTTTGTTTTGTCAGTAAAGAATAATGCTGGCAGGCTCCAGCTTCCCGCTTCCTCTGCAGGTGCTCCGCACACAAGCAGCCAGCTGAGGGGGTGGAGGTCAGGGGGCTGCTGCCCAGCTATGCGGGTGTTCTGGGCTCTCCTGAGCTGGGCCTCTGATACTGCATTACTCACTGTAAAAAATCCCATCTGAGGGTAGCTGGTTTGCTTTGGCTAAGTCATTCCACTGGATACCATTAACGGTCACACAAATGTGTCTTGAAGATGACTTTACAAAAAAGTTCAAGAAAGTGGTATAGAGAATGAAAGTTTAAAAATAGCTGTTTTCCTGTGACACTGCAACATTTTGGATGAGATGACAAATCCAAAACTAAAGATGTGTCTTCACAAGGGTATTTATTTTGCATTAAGCTCAGCTACTGCTCATAAAAGAAGCTGCAGTGAACTAAAAATGCAAACCAATTAGAGTGTACTGACTGCCAAGACAGTGTTTGTTCTTTGGTTTGTTTTGAAGGTACTTTCAGTTCACTGCTTATTGATGTACTACAGCAAAGATAAGCTTTAATGCATGGCAGCCCTTTTGTTGTGTTTCATAACAGGACCAAGTGGTCCTTTTGCCTTCAGGCCTTGTCCAGCTGTGGAGAAAACTGTGGGCATTTTGACCTGCACCTACCTGGCTTCAGCAGCAGCAGAATATGGCAGTGGTACTCCAGCACTGTGTCAGCCAGAAAAGAGCAGACTTCTGTGACTTTGGGGAAGAAGGGAAGGTTCCAAATGGACTTGTGAAGTATCCCATGAAGGGGTACCTGAACCAAGAGGCATCTGGGTTAGCCCATTTTTTTAACCAATGAGGTAGAAGAAAATTGTAGAATATCCAAAGAACACACAGCCGGTTTCATGAGTAGCAAAACCAAAAATAAACTAGTTACCTGCAGATTCCAATCTCCCAGCTGGATCCCCTGATAATTTGATAACACTAGCCATATTTTACACTATGGCAATAGGATATTCAGGGTGTATTTACTCCTCTATGTGGTCACCAGCACCCGAAGTGGGTTCAGCCTGTCATTCAAGAGGGGTGCTTATGAAAGGTCCCCCTCCATCTCCTCTGCATACCTTTGTGAAACCTGTAGGAACCTAATGTCTCTAACTTGACATGAAACAATTTTTATATTGATCACTGAGAACGTACTTGTGTATACAGAGTTACAGAGTGTCATCTCCATAGGAAGCTGGGCAAACTCCAGATGTCCAGCAGTACTTCTATTGTTGTTTTGACAAACTGGGTGGTATTTCATCAGACAGCAGCCCACAGTGAGCCTTTCTCAGCTGCTGACAAAGCCAGGCCCTCAGAGCTGAGGACAGCTTCTTGTGCACAGGGCTGACAAGAGAGAGGTCCAAGACCAGACTGCATCAGCAGCCAGCCTATCTACCCTGAGAGTGGTTTTCAGTGTGCCACTTGCTAGATTTAGGGTTATAAAACCTTACAGTGAAGCAATTTTATGGATCAGTCTAGAAGCAAAGCATCATTTAAAGCAGTTTGATTCACTTTTTTCATTAGGTTGTTGAGATGACGCTTATGACACATGACTCAGAATTATGCCACAGTGATAGAGCATTTAATTGCCCAACAAGGCAATTCTACAAGGAAATCCTACAGGGGCTATTATAACTGGTGAATGAACTTTGTACCTATCTGTAGGATACACTGAAGGTGCAGCTGTAACACTGCCAGGCAGCATTCCCTTCTCATCTGCTCCACTACATCAAGATATACCCTTTCATGCCAGCAGCATTTTGCGAGGGAATCAATCTGCCTGTGTCTCACTGAGTTTCCATTTGCCTCCTTGAACAAGTACATCTGTGCTTTTTAATACTAGATACAGTCTGCAAATGGAAACCACTGAACAATTGTTAGCTTACTTCCTGCAGGCATTCAAAGCATGACATTTCTTCCACGGCCTTCCCAAGCACATCCCTGCCAACATCCTCTGAAACCTCTTCTTCCCTTTCCTGCTGCAGTGATGAGAACTGTTTCTGCTGACAGTCAGCTCTTCTTGATCAGTGGTCCACAACAAAAAATCACCCACCTGCCCCCACTGGCCATATGCCACGGGAGCACACAGAGAGGACTCCTGACCATATGGTGGCACACTTGTGGAAAACAAAGTGGGGAAACAAATTCCGTTTCCAGTCTAGGGAAGATGCAAACTTCTCTTAACTGAAGGGTGTGGGACACTGCATCTTTTAGTCATCCAAATAAGAAGTTCATGTTAGTCTGCCTGCTTTTCACAGTAATGCAACATGAGCCATTTGTGCTGTCAAGTATAATTTCCTCCTTCTTTGCAATTCTGAACAAGAAGGAGAGAAGAATCAAAGAAGAAAGTGCTTGAACAACATATGCTAAGTAGCTGAAGTCCAGAGGTGGGCCACAAAGTTGATAACGAGACTGGGGCAACTCTCCTATGGGACAGGCTAAAAAAGCTAGGGTTGTTCAGCCTGGAGAAGAGAAGGTTCCATGGACACCTCATAGCAGCCTTCCAATACCTAAAAGGGACCTACAGGGAAGCCAGAGAAGGACTCTTCATCAGGAGCTGCAGTGATAGGACAAGGAATAATGGGTTCCCACTGAAAGAGGAGAAATTTAGATTAGAAATATATAAAAGGAATTCTTTACTGTGAGGGCGGTGAGGCACTGGAACAGGTTGTCCAGAGAAGTTGTGGATGCCCCATCCCTGGCAGTGTTCAAGGCCAGGCTGGATGGATCACTGAGCAAGCTGGTCTAGTGAGAGGCATCCCTGTCCACAGCAGAAGAGCTGGAACTAGATGATCTTTAAGGTTCCCTCCACCCCAAACCACTCTATGATCCTAAGGTGTTGACGGCAATTGTTTTCAAGGTTGTTTTCGGGATCTTGCAAGGTAGGAAAGAGAAGGATGAGAGGTTAGCCATGTTACAACTGAAGAAAATCTCCCCATAAACAAAAAGACTTGGAAAAACAAGATGAGTGGGTGTCATTGCTTCATTTTCTTAAATGAAGTATTTTTCATCTGTATAATTGAAAAAAGTTCTATAAAAACATAACTTGCAGCCAAAGAAGTTCTGCTCCCATATTCAGCAATTTTCATGAAATATCTAAAGTATTTTAAAAAGATTCCCTGAGGTTTTCATAAAATATAGATGCCAGCGTATAAAGAAAATAATTAAGATCTTAGTGAAATAGTTCCAAGTTGGGCACACTCCAAGACAACACATGCCCGGTTTTCATGAAATTGTATGCTACATTTCATTAATTGTTCAGACCTCATATTTTACAATATTCATTATGTTTCATAGCAAAATTCATGATATTTAATAGCAATTTGCATACAATATTAAAGCATAAAAAAACCCCCATCAAAGCCACAAGCTTAATAAATCACAGGAACATAAATTGTCTTCCAACCTGCAAGAAAACAGACATCTTCCTTCATTTTTCTTGTATCTTGTTAAAGGAAGACAAGCAATGTTTTGTGGTAGATTCAAAAAATAGGTCTTAAATTGTCACCAGCTGGCCATTCAGAATTACAGAAGGCATGAAGACAGCACTGCTGCAGATTCAGTGGGATTTATTTTAAATTATTAATTCTTAAAAATAACCCCTTTCCATGATAGCAGGGATCTGACAGCCTTGGTCAGAGACAGCATGAAGTTCTTCGGGAGAGTGCAACTTTCTAGTTGGTCACAGTTTCTACCTCTGTGCCTTCAAGTATATAATCTTAACACTAAAGTCTGTTAAATGGAAGTCTCCAACCATGTAACTTGCCTTTTGGTTTTCTAAATTCATACTTCATCCTTACCTTGCAGCTAATTAGACATTAGTTCACCAGCCATTCAGGACAAGGCTTTGTTGATCAGGGAAGTGGAGGATAAGGTGGGGCTCCAGAGGGAAAGTTGTCCATTATAGCAATTAATGTAGCTGAAGGAAGAAGCAGGTGCTTTACAGCACAGGCCTGACAAACGTATCACTGCACTAAACAACCCTTTGGAATAAGGGACTCTACTGAAACACAGACACAATGGAACAGCAAGGAGGAGTAAATAAGGTTCTTCAGTTGCTTCCACCCTTTTGAAATCATGTCCTACCTGCACCAGCTGAATTTTCTTTACATCAGCAGAGTCCAGTCCGACCCCCAGCCAGCAAGTAACCTGCTCAGGCCCAAGTGCTGGCTGATGAGCAGAGGTAGCAGGTTTCTGGGTGGTGTGAGTGGCTGGCTTTTGCAGAGCTTAGGAGCTGGGTATTGGTGTGCTGCTTCCCCAGCTTTGCTGGCTTTTTATTGTATCTCTAGAGACATGATCTGTCCCATTAGGAGGTTTTTCAGTTGGGGCAGGTGTGAGGAAATACCTTCCCCCTGCATCTAAAGAAATGATTTGTCTGTCGTTTCTCTTTTTAAAATGTTTTGTTATACTCAGCTGTCAATGCCTGTGGATGGCAATATAGTACAAAACATATCAATTAATGTGTGCAATTACTCATGAGTAACAATACTCTACCTGTAATGTTAAAATACTGGGACAGTACTATTTGCTACTGGAGGGATGTGTTGTATTTGCTGGGCAATGGGGAGAGACATTGGGATTCTTTTTGGAGTTTATTCTGTTACTTCTTAGGGCAAGTTTCTTCTAACGGCAGTTTTGTAAGAAACTAGCTCAGAATTTGTCTCACTATGACTAAATAAATAGAGATAAAGCAGTGTTTTGGTTTAATTGTTTGGTTCCTCCTTAGAGGAAAATACTTATTTGTCAAGAGAGGCCTTGAATTATTCTATTCTCAGCTCCTACTAGGCCACGTTGAGCTTTTTCACAGGCAAAGGGCATTCGGGCTAAGCAGCCTTCAGGATAATTCATGTAAGCACCTGAAGCAATTGAATGCCACACTGAGTTTTTCTCCTGTCTGTATATGAATGAGAGCTGTTATGTTGGCATTTGTGATTCAGACTCCAACACTGACCACTTTCTGTATCAGCCACAGAACTGCTTCAATATATAAATATTTAATAATAGTATTTAGTATTTCCAGGCATGACAAAGCTGAAGTACAATACACTGAAGTGACCTGCTTTTTTAGTGTGTGTAGTGGCTGAGAGAGGAAATTCACATTTACTACTTGGAGAAGGGTGGAACAAACTGACAATCACATGCAGGAAAAAGAAGAGTTGGTGTACAGTGCCAGTAACGCCTGGAAAACACAAAACACTGCTGACAGTAGGATGTTCCTGTGAAGCCATTTGGTGCCAGCTCATTAGAGTGCTTTGGCAAGGATATTTGACATAAAATAGATCTTATTTAGAATTAGGGATTCTGCTGTCTTGCTTTTGGCATGGAATGAACTTGTAAATTAAGCTGTCTTGTAATATAATGGCATTGCCTGGTATTATGAATCCTTTTAGAATTAGAGAAATTGATCTGAATAAGAAATTAAGACTTCCTAAGAAGTGGGGAAACACGTACAGCTGACATTGAGGGCTGGTAGGCAAAGGCCTGTGAAGAATGCATTGCATGCTGCCCCAGGACTGCAGAGTTGCTTCTAAGCATGTGGTCAGCACATGGGTCCTGGTTTGCAAAGGTTTTCGGTTACTCCAGGGGTTGCTTCAGCAATTATCCTTTCCTCAGATTCAATTGCTTTAAAAGGTTTTCTTCTTTATTGGATATCTCAGGAGGGTTAATATTAAAATTTTATACTTGCCAGGGGCTTACTTTTCAATTAGCAAAAGTTTGAAAAGTCTGGTGGAAGAAGTTTTAAATACAGGGAGAAGGTGGCTGGGCATGTGATACCTCTCTAAATGCTTGATGAAGCAGAGGGCTCTGTTCTTGTTTCCTGTATTCTGTACAGGGCAAAAACCCCTCAGGAGCATTTTTGGAGCAACTCTCTAAGTATAAGTTTGGCTCATTTCCTAAAGTGAATTCAATATTTAAAAACCACCCCCAACAAAAACCATGAAAAAGAAGCCTAAAACAGTCTTTGGGGTTGCTGTCCTTATAAGAAATTGATACATTCTCAGTCTGATCAACTCATTTCCTTCAACATTCTTCAAACTCACAAAATTACAAGTGGAGAGAACTTGTATATTTGCTTTCCTGGCAAATATTTCTCACTCAGATCAAAGACACCACCCAGTCCTCTGAAGAAAGCTAAGTTAGGAAACACTACAGCTATTTTCCTCCAGCCTGAGCATATGGGAATGCAACATGTTTTTCTGCATGTGTTGTGCTTTAGCATTCATGAGTATCTTCCTGAAGGCAAGTTTTGAGTCACATGCTGTGTCACACTACAGGGAAGAAGAATATCAATTATACAGCATGCTTAATCATGAGAGGAAATAGATTTGACTAACTGAATGTGCAAATGCCAATTCAAAATAAAATTTTGAGCTCTTCCTGATGTGCAAAATGCCACTGGTGAAAAATATTTTAATATATTAGTGCTAGACTTCTGGAGAGTGTGGCTTATGAAGGGAAAAGAGAAAAATGTAATTTAATTTCTTCTTGCATTGTATTATTCTAGTTGGTATTTTTCTAGTTTGGAAAAACATAGCTGATATGAAGGTTTTAAAGCATATTTTGACATTTAAAATGCAGCTTCCTGTGCTTGCGTTCATGCATGGTTTCCTGAGATGAAGGGTGGTAAATAAATACTCACTGCTAGTTTTCCTGTGAACACCATGAGGCCATACAGGATGGGATTTTGTTGTACAAAAGGACAAGCTGCTTCTGGAATCTCACACACCCTTGCCCTACTAAATCAACAGCTGTTTGGCAAGGAGACAGGAATTTTCTTTTTTACCCAAAACTTGGTATTTACAGCTTGTCCCTGATGGTGTGGGTGGTCACAGTTCACCTCCTGAGGCTGCTCAGAGAGAACAGCACCTCCCACCTGCTGTTACAGAGGTCTCTGGTGGAGCATCTTTTCCAGTGCTCGTCACAGATGTGCTTCACTTCACACAGTGTGGTGGGCTGGCTCACCCAGGAAGGTGATGTGCTGTACTCAGGAGCATCACACTCTCCTGAGTGGAGAAACCTAATCCTGCGTATCTTAAAATACTCTTAATTTAGCTGGAGTGTTGGCAATCAAGGCCAGTTGCCAATGTCCTCAGTGAGTACTGGAACCTGTCATTGAATTAAATAGGAAAGTCTCCCCTTTTACCAGCTCTTTTATAGAGCTCGTGTTTGGAGGTCTTGTCTAATCATATCTACGAGCTTTAGCTTTATAAGGAGATTGTGTCCATCTGACTCTGGCTGCAGGCCAAGTGCCCACCAAAAGCCACTCTATCTATTCAGAGTTCATCAACTTTGCCTTGTTGGTGGCCTCACGCAGCTCAGGTGAAGGAAGAGGATGTTGCTGTACACCAAGGAAACCCAAACGGATGTCTGAAAGCAGAGTTGAATTTGTTTAGGTGGCAGAATAATGTTTGGTGGAAAAGTGCTACCTGGGTCTGACTACACATCCCACTAACTCAGGAGATTTTGAGGTATGAGGTTATGTCTCCTTTTGACTTGTCAATAAATAAACGAGTGTTTCTTAGACTGTACAAGCTCTAAGCAGAAGCATTGACGTGGGTGTCCAGAGCTTTACAGACACAGGATGCTCCCACGAGAGCACTGGGTTGCTTCACTCAGCTGCCTGCAAGCTCAGTGGTTACTCTGCTGGTGCCATTCTCATTATGGTTTTGTCTGAGTGGGGTTTGGGGTAAATCTGTGATAGCTTGAAGAGAAGCTGTATCTAAGCCATGCACTCAGACTGGGGATTTCTGCTGTGGGAAATACTACCACATAAATAAATGAGATGTGAAAGATGGATGAGCTGGAATGAGCTGTGAACTGACAGCTTTGTGACTGGTTTTGACTTATTTTCTTTTTGTGGTCTAAAGCTGAGTGCCTCATAAATTCTGAAGCCATCAAAACTCTAACTAACCCAACTAAAACCATCCTAGATTCACTGGAAATACAAAGTGCAGTGATTAACTAGAAGACAAGAGACAGTGAGAAGGGAATGAGCTCTTCTAAAAGTGCTGGTTTTGGGCATTTATTTCAGTTCTGACATTACCAATCAAACCAGCACACAGACAAATTTTGGGTATTGGGGTCATACAGTGACTGTCCTACAAATCTATTATGAACCTAGAGATGAAAATATTTTACTGATGGATCTTAAAGATTCTTGGTTCCTCAAAAAGATATCTGCTAGTGCACCTCAGCTGTGAGGTGACACATCCTAGATGCCATTTGGCAACCACCAAGCAGTGTGCTGGTCTTGGGGGCTGTTTCACACTTTGCTCACTGGGGAGACAGGAGGGTAGCAGGTTTTCTAGGGAGAAGGAGGATGTAAAATGAGAGCAGCAGCATTGGAACTGGTCAGAGCCCCATCCAGCCCAGCACCATGTTTCTCAGAGCGACCAAAATGGGACAAACTTTAAGAATGGTTCAAACAGTCCTGATCTTAGGTTACTAGCTTTGTGTCTCAGAGTCCAGGGTACAGCTTTCTCCCATGAATCTGTCCCAGATCTCTCAAATCAATACAAGCATCTGCACCACCCTCTGGCAAGACTCACAGTTTATTAAGGTTATTCAGTGAAAAGCGGGGTAAAAAAATTGGAAAATGAACAACAGTAACAATACTCCAGCTGCACTTGATATGCAGCATCATGCAATGACCAACAAAACTTCTCTCCAGGGTGTGCACAAGTGAGAGCTGTTTTTCTCTGGGAACAGTTCATTGTGCAATTGTGAGTAGCAACTTCCTAGCTGCCATCAATTTCTTTTGTTTCCTCAAAAGAGCCACAGGGCACCTGACGCACAGCAATGAACTGCAGAAAAGTACTAGTTTTTCAGATGGTTGGGTTCTGGTATTTTTTGCTCCCTTCACAGAAATTGTCTCTAAATAACACAATTTTGTTATATTCAATAGACATTTTGGAGCAGATGTTCAGGAGCCCCACACTTACTAAGCTTAAGTCTGGCACCCCCAGCAGGACAAATTGCTTGCTCCAAGGTGAAAATGCCTGAAAGACTCTCTACATCTATTACAAGTCTCTAACAGCTAATTCTGATGTTTATGCACACATTTTTGTGCATCAAGAGCAGACTTGTCCAAGAACTTTCTTCCTCTTCTCTGTGGGTGGTACCAGTCTGTTCTGGCTTGTTCAGATAAGGGCAAGCTCCCGAGTGGCCCTGGCCCATTGTGCCCTTTCATATTTGTAGCTGAGGTAGGCTGTAGGTCCATCATCTGAATCCTTCCCGGTACTTAGTTTTATACACCTTTATCTCTTTTTACACACCTATGCCAAACAAGCAGGAATTACAAAATACTTGACTACCTGCCCTAATTCAAGCAGTCGTGTGGTATGTCTGGATGCAAGACAAGCAGGATGCTGTTCCTTTATAGGGCTCTCTTCCCAGCCCTGCTTCCTGTCATTCTCCAGCTCTCATACCTCATCCATGTATGCCAGCACTGTATTCCGTCTCCATTCATCAAATCTCTTGCCACAACATGCTCAATCTTTAAACAATCTAGTTCAGTGAGCAGTTTTTCATATTAGAAGCCTGTTTCTAATTCAGGCTGGAAGGTACCATGTTTCCTCATCCAAGGAAGCATCTGGAGACTCACCTGAGAGTAAAAATGAAACAGAGCCAGAGACTTGGCTTAAGTGGTCTGAGCTACCTTCCTCACAAGCCATGGCAGAAGATGGAACCTTCTTCAGTGCTGCAGCAGAGGTTTCATGCACAAACACCACTGTGGGAATGTGCCTGGGTGTAGGTAACATCCACTACATTGCCTTGTACTATAAAAGCCCCACTGCTCAGCCAGCTGTAGCTGTGCAGCCGTACCTGCCTTCAGGCACTGTATTCCACATATAATCATAAGTTTTAGACGGCATCTTTAAAAAGTTAAATGGGGCCAGGACATGAGCCCAGAATGGAAGCTTGCCTGTCCATCCTGCAAGTTGGTTAGGATGGGCCACAGCATACTTCTGGTGTGAGGTTACACAGGTTGCCTCCACAAGAAACTAAACTGATCAGTTCTGAAGCCCTTCTCTAGTTCTAGGTCCATGATTCTCATTTTTCTTGCCACAGCACTGAATATGATCCATCTGATAATACTACTTTTTGTCTTGGCTTTTTGTTTTCTTCATTCTTTTCTTCCTTTTCTTCAGCTCCTTCCTTTCTTCCTAAGAAAAGAAGTAAGCTCTGTCTAAGGATAAAAATCTTTCTACTTTTTTGCAAGACAGAAGAACTCTTTAGGGCTTTCAGCTATAAAAACCTAATTTGTCAGTTTTTTTCCCCCCCTCCCCAACTCTCTTAATGGATCTCTTATGCATTTATAATGTAGTCAGTACCACAGTATCTAGGGACCTTATAAAGAATTTATAGAGCAAACATTTTTTTTGCAAAAAGTTTCTACTTATCTTCTGGCTATTGCCAATCTCTGAATCAGGCTGTTCTCTTTGATTTGCACAGGGACCCAAGTTGCCTGTTTTATACTCTTGACACAGACTGTCTTACAGTATCCTGGCTTTGCACATGGGATAGTAAAATCAGGTTCACTGGGATTTGTTTTAGCAGTTAACTACAGAACTGTCTGTAATAACCAGAGCTGGCTGCATTTGTCCATCAGCATCAGCACTGGCAGTTCCTTAGCTCTGTGCAGAGCAGTATCTGAGGTAAGAGCCCAGAAGGTTTCGCTACACCTTGAAGTGATTATATAATTAGTATGTAGAAAAAATAATTCAGTGCTGCCAAGGAGTGAAATTTTAAATTTCCGTATCACTAGCAGTAAGTAGCTGGATGCTGCAGGCACCTCTAGGGAATATCTTCTTCCTCAGTATCCTAAAGATTTGGCTGCTGCCTGCAGGGTGACCAACCCTTCACAAACACCTAAGGTGTGTGCATATGATTGTGTGAGGAAGTTAAACTCCTTCAAGGCCTGAGTCTGTAAAGGTCTGTAATACTGCAGGCTTTTACTGATCCAGCTTTCTGATCTCCAGTATAATCCAGCAGTAATAGTTTAATTTTGACTTCGCAGTGGTAGTGAGCAATGTGTTCCAGAGCCAACAGAACCCAGCTGAGGGCAGTGCTGGTGCAGCAGGTAACACTGACCAACGCATTGGTGCCTTTCTTGCTGCAAAGCAATGGGTTGATATTTTTGCTACACGTGTTTGCCAATAATAAAGTATCTGTGTAACAACACCTAAGGAGAAACATTCTTTCAACATTGACAGAGGTATTTGCACTGACTTTTATTTCCTAGGTAGCCAAAACCAGTTACCAAAACCCCCAAACCCAGTGCCATGGATGGAGACATCTTGGGTTGTTTGAGTCCATTCAAAGAACCTTAGAATTAGCTTCAGGGCAGCACTGAGGATGAGCTGTGCTGCTCTCTAGGGCTACCTTTGGATTTGTGACTGAATGGAAAGGATCTGCACAAGTTTGGTAAGAAAAGAACACTGATTAGTAAATTGCAAAAATAATGAATTCAATCACAAAGTACAAGAGCCAAAATTCAACTCCTTCTGTTAATAAAACCAAAAACCAAACCCAACCAACCAAAAGGTGCTGCTAAATCGTCCTTGTACTCAGCCAGTCAATGTGCCAGTAGAACGGCCCGTGGTCAGTGCCCTTCTTGGCACCTCTGGACACTGGATTACCACTGAGATGCCTATCACCCCTTATCACAGTAACCACTCTGCTTCTCCATGGCCCACCAAGGTCTTCACTTAACAAGTCCAGGCTTGTTAAGAGGAACGCTGGGACTGTTCCACGAGGACTGAGTGCAGGAATGTCCCTGCCATTTCTGAGAGACGCAGATGTGTGGATTTGTCCTCCTCACCATTCTACAGCAACAGTTTCCTTCTGCTTCCTCTCCCAGGCTTGATCTCATACAGGAACCCTCCACTAACTTCATCTTACTGGAGATAAGAAGTTTGACTACCTACTAGTACTCATGTAAAGGAAGTCTTCAATTATATCTCTATAAAATTATGTCTTGAAGTATAAACGGCATTTTTACTAGCTTGTTGAGTAAGTGATGAAAAAAGACAAGGTGAAAGGCATTAATAATTTAAGCTAGTATTTCTCATTTCTAATGAATTATTAAACAAAAAATATTCCTTAAGAGTATTTTCAAAATATGCTATTTTCCGTAATCTCTGTTGCAATTTCTAGTTATAAAAAAATCTCCTGTGAAGCAGGCTGTATAGAAAACCTCCATGTAATTCAAGAGGGAGCACAGAAATCTGGAAAGTGATCAAGACATAAACAAAAAAATGAAATGGAAATGAGCATCCAAAACAGCAAAAATATATTTAAGCAGTATCACAAATACACTCAAAAAATCTATTTACACATCTAAAAACCATATATTCAGTAAAAATCCTCCCACAAAAGGTATTTATAAAACAAAAAATTAACCCGATTTCCTTGTCTACTGCTGGCAACAGAGGCGCTTTACTGCTAGCAGAGTATTAACTATGCTTTTACAAAATAAACAAAATTATTCTGGGAAAAACTCGAACTGAAGACTGGACAAGAAGTACAAGGCATACAAAACATAAGGAACTGCCAATACAAAACTCTAGTAGTGCAAAAATGAAGAATAATGGCTTTTTTTCCCCCCAATACTTGTTCAGAGAAAAATACCACTGGGAATATGCAATTTGAACTCCTTTAAAAGACTTACATTTGTAGGACTCATTGCATTTGCATGTCTCAGCAAAGCTGATACTATACAGGAGGTAAATGAAACAAAGTCAACATAAAATTATGCTGTGACACAAGTTTATAACAAACTTTATAGCAAAATGTCCGAATATACAGTACAGAGACAAACCTCACTTAAGTTTTTCTCTACCCAAAAATCTGTACATGTTACCACTAAACAATATGTACGTAGCATATGTAACATTCTTTGGAATTAGATTTAAATTTTTTTTCCAGGCCCTGTCTTTTATACAGGAACAGCAGAAGGATAACTCCTCACTTGGATTACAGGAGCTCCCAGTGTTTGTCCCTCAGGCACATGCCCGAGGCTGGGCAGAGACCTGCGGAGAGGGGTAAGCACCAGGAGCTGGAGAAAAACTCCACATGGGAATGTGGGTCACTGTAGAATGCCGTGATATAAGTCAGTGCAGAAGTGAAGAACTGATGCAGTTGAATTCCTCATCATCCACAGTCCTGGTATGATTGTGTTTTGAAACACATGACAGTCTCTTTGTCCAAAAAGGCCTCATAATTTGAACAGCTGTAAACATTTCTTTCAGTTTAAAGTTAGCATTTTCACCATGCCTTTGCTGCTTAAAACAGTAACGAAATCAGAAGTAGGAACACTTTACCTCATGTTAGAACTACTTCAAATTCAGAAAACTAGAAGTCTTTAATTGAGAAAATAGGAACAAATCTGCAAACACATGATTAGTTTTGCAAATAGTATTTTTGCTCTATTTTTCAGCTCTTTATCTGCCTTTCAGCAAACAGCTGAATATCACCCAGTCTATCCTAGAAAGAAAACCTAACTTTGGTAAGTAAGCTGGAAGCCATCTAATATCCAGAGGCAAAACAGCAGCACAAACTGTTGCACTTATTCTGCCCAGAGCTAAGTCCATCACTACGCTGCATAGCAGATTCCTGCTCACAGACTCAGGACAGGTCAGGAATCCCCCACTTTTCCTGTTCCCCTTCATGTACAAAGATACAGACGATACCCATAAAAATGTAACAGTAGCAGGTAGAGATTTACCCATTAAGATCTGGTAAGTGTTATAGTTGATATTTAAAGCTTTTCCAGAATAGGAAGGACTAACTTCTTGAACTTCAAATATTAACAGGGTTACTATCAGGTGTTTATGGGGACTTTATTAAAAATTCCTAAGGCTCAAGCTGTTAACAGTTTATGATGCAATCACATGTACTTTTACTGAAAGAGAAGTTAAAAAATGGTGATTTTACAAACCAAATATAAAGGCAGTCTTTACAAATCTATACTTAAGAGTTGATGGCCAGGAATGGAAGACAGTGACTTCTGCAGAAGGCAATGATGCTTTTCTGCAACCTGACGGATGCTTGTTCAACCCAACTTCAAGTATCCAGTTTACGTGCTTGAACAAGGAGCTTAGGTACCCAGCTCAGGCTCCAGAGGATGGCTTAAAGGTGCTCTAAGGTTATTCAAGAGACATAAGGGATTTCTCTGCTTGACCTCTGGCACAGGAAAGCAAAACCAAAAAAAAAATGTAATGCCTTTAATCACAGGAAAATTCATCCTAGCATAGAGACCAAATCAGTCTTCCTCTGGAAATACTTATCTCTTGCTAATGAGCAATGGAGCACTTCAGGTCACTAGCATGGATTCAGATATCCGGCTTTTGGACATCTGAATTCAAATGAGGTGACTCTTACCACTCCAACATTAGGAACTTAAGTTGGATACCTGAAGTTAGATGGTGTGAGCACCCTCTGTCCTTACTGACAACAGCCACCTCTTGAATCCCTGACAGAGCTGCAATCACAGCATTTATTCAGAGAAGACCTAAAGGCATTGAGTCTTCATAGGGTATCATTTATCTCCCTAGGATATAATTTATCTCTCATTTCTTTATCCCCTTTTCACATTACAGAAGGGGATGGAGAAAGGGAAAGCAGTGTGGGAGGCAGTGTCTTGTTAAACAACATTGTGTAATACATACTAATGAAGAAACTCAGTGGCTGCCACTTGTAGATCTGAAAAAATCACCATTTTTAACTTGGTGGGTACAAATTGCTTTGGCTGTTGTAGCTCTCATGATCTATTTCGAGAGTTACTGATGTGTTTCAGTGTTAGCAGATTCTCTAACTTAGGTGGCTAAAAAGCTCAAATGGCATTAGAAAAAGCCATGATGGCAAAGTCTTAAAGAGCTACATACTATTTGCATGTATTTAAATTAAAAAAAAAAAGTTAGTAAGTTATATCTTAGACAAATATCAGCTACTCCCTAACACTTTTTATTAAAATGCTGATGGAAACAGAAAAAAGTAAACTGTAGGTCTACTAAACTGCACACACATATGCAAATAAACCACCACAAATTGTACTGTCTTAGCCACTTACTTGTTGCACCCCTTATTTTCTGTAATTGAGAAAATGGCATAAAAAAGCTATGCAGCTTTTATGACTGAAGGAAAGGTTTTCTAGAGTCGCACCCAGCTTTGTAAGTAGAAGGATTAAAACCAGGACCTTTCTCCCACCCTTCTCAGGTGGGAGGACAGACTTAATCGTTACTGAGGATTTCCTCTTCTCCTAAGGGAATAATCCATTCAAACAAACTTTGCTTGTGGTTTTAATAGATAATGAACCCACTGGTCCAACTCTGTACTCAGAATTTCACAGAATCAAGATCTTAGGCACACCAAAGACTTCAGATAAACACGGAACCAAGGCAACACTTGTATTCCCATTTTTTATCTATGGATTATTTTCTTTGTTAAATTCCTTGGGTTTTGTTTTGCTTTGTATTCTTTAGAGTGGCTTTTCAAAATACAAACTAGTAAGAGCCTGGAAAATTCAGAATCACCCAACAGGTGAGGGAAAAATGCTCAGTGCAGTTTTCATTCCTTATATGAATTAACTACTGGGAACGTATGCTCAAAGATCACTAGGAAGATATTTAATGTTGAAAGTAACACTGAATTTTTTTAAAACTCACTTCAGAACACACAGTCTGGGAAGTATCAGAGCATTAGAGGGTTGTCTGATTTCCTTGTTTTCCATGGCAAATTTCCACAGATGGCAACAGAGAACTGAGGCAGGGCAGAATGTGTAAAAGCAAATAAAACTAAAGCTTCTTGGTAGCTACTTACATACAGTAAGGGGTTTTTTTGGCTCAGTGACCCCACCACATAATTTCAAGGAAATGTAATTTGATTGGAGTATCAACTTGGTTCCTTTCCTGTATTTAAACCGTATAGTGAACATAAATGACAGATCAGCATGGTGTAACATTCACAGGAGCTCCTGTCCATCAAACTGGTATCTCTAAACAAAGGCTGCCTTAAGTAAGACATATGAACATGTGACCTGTCTGCAAAATGCATGGTCATATTAAATAAGTCTCTTACGTATGTACATACAGACCAGTAATAAAATTCAAAAGATCATAGTTCTACTCTCTTCTGTTTAAGATTGCAATTTCTAACTGTTGCATATGCTGCAGCTGCTCAAAAAGCTGAATAAAGTGAGTAAAGAAGACTTTTTCAGAGAAAAATAG
>WEKY01040160.1:157380-169241 GCA_013390045.1 Picathartes gymnocephalus | reverse complement strand
CTTCCCTTCCCGGCAGATGGTGGAGAGAAAAGAGCGAGTTCTCTCCCAAAGCTCGCCCTGCCTGTCCAGAAAGAAATATCCCGAGCTTTAATAGTCTCTCTGTCTGCAGCAATCCACGGCAAGGGCAAAAGCAATAAATAGTGCAAGGGCGAGGGAAACTCTGCTGTAATTATTATAAATCAGAGCTGCTGGGTCCGAGTGTCGGGAGGGTTTGGACACAGCTCCGGCTGCATTTCAGCCCGAAAGCCCCGGGCAGCCCTGCTGGGATGGCCTCCAGCTGCCAGCTCTGGGGGCGGGGGAGGCTGCGGGAAGCCCGGCGTAGCAGGGGGAGCAGGGAGGCCCCGCTGGGATGTGCTGCTCGTTGGTCCCTGATGGCATCTCCCGGCTGGGAGAGCTCAGAGGTGCTCCAGGGAGAGATCTCCAGGGGCAGGGCAAGGCCCAGGGCTCACAGGGGACATCCCACGCCTCTCCCTGCCTTGGGGGGGAAGTGGAAATCCTGGGATTTAGGGAAGGTGGGAGTGCTGGGCTGCGCAGAGCGCAGAGCTGAACTCTCCAGCATGCGGAGGGTGGCCCTGGGCGGGAGCACTCCCAGCTGCGGAGGCTGCGAGAGGCGCAGCTGTCTGCTCCTGCCATTAGTCTGGGCTCAAAGCTCAGCTTAAAATTCCTCCCCAGCTCTGATGACCCCTCTCCTTGCCCCCATGAGGTTTCCATATTGCACAGCGTCTTCAGGTTCAGTATTGAGGCTCCCCTCCCCCTTGTGTTTTTAGGAAGCTTCTCAAATATCCTTGGGTTTCTGCATTAGAAATTATCCAAGAAGAAGAAACGTTAGTGGTTTCGAGAATGCTGGTCGGGGAAAATCAGAGCTGAGGGTCTTCTCTGTGCAGCAGCTAGTGAAGCAGTTTATGAGGCTTCGCTTTTCTTATTCCCTCCCTGTTCCTTAATTAATTTATCAAACACGGACAGAGAAACACGACCACCAGCTGGAATTCACCTACAGCCCTTCTCTGGAAGGGGCAATTTCTGCTAAATCCCCTTCACGTTGTCCCAGTGGCGTTTTGGGGACCACGACCTCTCCCGCTGATGCACCAACAGCTCAGCCTCACTTTTGGGGGTCCCGGGTTGGCCTGGGGGGTTTGTCCTGCCCCCCTCGAGCCTCTGCAGAGGCTTCCCTGCCTGCTGCAGGGTCCTGCTTGCTCTGGGAGAGCTCAGCCCAAGGCTCAGCCGCTGCTGAGGTCCCTTCATCCCCTTCTGGCTGCTCTGCTGAAGGCTGGATCCTGTTTTCCACACCCTGCTGCCATTGGCCACGCCATGCACGAAGTACAGGCACGGATTATTTGGGCTGCGTGAGCACTGGGGAGTGCACATGGAATGGAGGAGGCATGAGGATTTTAAACTGGGCTTTTCCAGCTGGAATCCTTCAGGCTGGAGCAGCTTATGTCAAACTGAAGCTCCTGGCCACAATTTTTCTTAGTCCTCTCATTACCAATCATTTATTAAGGCATAACTGTTGATTTTTGATTTTTTTTTTTTTTTCAGGAAAGTTGTGCTGTTTTCTGATGAAGTTAAGAAATAGCAATGCACCAAATGATATTAACATGGATTATTTCTAATATAAAAGTGTCCTCAGCTACTTGAAACTCAGTGGGACACTGGAGCTGCCCAGAAAGCCCAGCCGTGCCCTCAGGAGCAAGTTATTTGTAATTGGTTTGCACTCATGGGACCTTTTTTTTTTTTTTTTTTCCCCCAGCAGAGAAATTTTGCCCAGCATTTGATGGCATGTGTAAATATAAAAAGGAAAGAAGAACTAATAGGCAGCATTAAAACAGAACGACCAATACCAGCAGATTGTGAGTGCAGCGCTTTTAATGGATAGTTATTAAAAATAAAAGAGGAAAGTAGGCAAAATAAAAGGGAGGTTTTATTGGGTAAAATTGGCAGTTGTTATCCTCGCTGATTCCTGACATTTCAAGATCAGTTTTTTATCTACTGTTTCAGCAGCCCTGGGTATTTCCTTCTAGTGAAGCACACTCTCAGAAGTAGCATTTTTCTCCCTTCAGGCACGTAAGCTCACAATGCTCTTTTTTCTAAATGTGCTGATGTATATTATAGCCAGCGTCAAGAAAAAAACCAAAAAAAACTCCACGCTCCACTTGTGCACGAGCTTCTCCTCAGCCTTTCCTGGGATGATTCACGGCCCTGCTTGGGCGAGCACAGCTTCCCCTGGCAGCAGCTGGAATTTCCTGCAGGGATCCGGGACAGAGCAACGCCCTCGGGGTGACGATGCGCTGCCGCCGAACGGAGAGCTGCGAGCCACCCCCCAGCCCTGAGAGGGTTCTTCCAACCCTCAGAGGGTTCTTCCAGCCCTGAGAGGGTTCTTCCAACCCTCAGAGGGTTCCCCCAGCACTGAGAGGGTTCTTCCATCCCTGAGAGGGCTCCCCCAGCCCTTCCCATCCTTCCCAGAGCCCCTTCTGCAGCCCCATCCTGGAATCATGGAATCCCTCTAGCCTGGAAAAGGTCTCTAAGGTCATCGAGTCCAAGCATTAACCCAGAACGGAGCCATGTCCCATCAAGACATTTTTAAATCAGTTCCGGGAACGGTGATGCCACCACTCCCCCTGAGCAGCCTCCTCCAGTGCTTGACGGCCCTTTTTGGTGGAGGAATGTTCCATAATATCCGACCCAAACCTCTCCTGGCACAACTGAAAGCTATTTTTTCTTGTCCTATCGCCTGGCACCTGGGAGAGGAGCCTGACCTCCGCCTGCCCGCAGCCTCCTTTCCCCCGTCGTGACAACGTGCTGCATCTTTTTTAACCCTTTTTATTCGGTGGAGAGGCTTCTGGTCACCTGGGAGCCCAAGCTGGGGGTTTTAATGTCCTGATTGAGGCTGAACATGGACCACAGGAAGGAGGAGGATGGACTTGGGACCGCGTTTTCTGAATCTCTCCATCCAGAGCCCACGGAGCCTGCTGGCAGGACACGCCTTCAGATGGCCACTTCCTTGTTCCCATTCGAAATACCTTAGATAATGCAAAAATACTGTTGGAATTCTTGTTCTGCAGCCACGGCTGTGGTTTATTTTTGACACCTCCACGCTCTGCACGGGAGCATTTTCTACTGCAATTTCTCCTTTGGCTTCCTTTCCCGTTCACCTTGTGGGCTAACCTCCCACACACCCCAATTCCCGGATTTTGCCTGGGTACACAGAAATGGAGATTAGCCTCCAGTATGCGCCGCAAGCCACAGCCTGGATTTTCAGGGCGTCTGGATTTAGAGCTGCCGGAATTAGAAACGCGAGCCAGACGAGATCACGGCAGGGCAATTCCCCAGCACTGGGCCCTAGAGCCGATCAATTTACGGTGTAACAGAAAGCGCGGAGTTCTGGGTGGAGGAAGGCACTTACTGCTCATTTGGAAAGAAAAGCTCATATTCTAAATTGCTTTTCAGATCAGACTTGAGCCTGCTTTCAGTGATGTCAGTGGTGCCGCTTCCGTTTGGCCCAGTGGTGCCAGAATTTTCCGTTTGCTGCTGTTACTTCTCCACTTCCCTCTCTGCTCCTTTTCCTGAGATCCCTGGAAGTGCCACTCCTTGCGTGGTTCAGAGGAGGCACCAGGATGATCAGAGGACTGGAGGAAAGGCTGGGAGAGCTGGGATTGTCCAGCCTGGAGAGGAAGAAGCTCTGGGGTGAACTCAGTGGGGCCTGGAGGGGGCTGCAGGAAACTTGGAGAGAGACAATTTCCAAGGGACGGAGGGACAGGGCACAGGGGAATGGCTTCCCACTGCCAGAGGGGAATATGGGGGATGGGATATGGGGAAGGAATTGTTCCCTGGGAGGGGGGGGAGGGGCTGGGATGGGATTCCCAGATTTGCTGTGGCTGCCCCTGGATCCCTGGCAGTGCCCAAGGCCAGGCTGGAGCAGCCTGGGGCAGTGGGAGGTGTCCCTGCCCATGGCAGGGCTGGCACTGGGTGGGCTTTGAGGTCCCTCCAACCCAACCCATCCTGGGATTCCGTGATTCCTCTTGGAGGGCAGTTAGGAGATGAAGGCAGACCTGATGCTTCAGAGGCAGAGAGATGAGGAGCTGACTGAACCTCACAGAAAAAGGAGTTCAGGAGGGGATGGTGACAGTGATGTCTGCTCTGCTCTTGCAAGTCCTGCCCCAGTTTTGGTTTTGCTGCCGGTGACAGAAGTTCTGCAGCAGCCCCAAGCTGGGAGTAAGAGGTGATCTCTCATCCAAAATGGGCTCAGCTGGGAAGTTCCAGACGAGTGGACTCACTCCCATTTCACTCATCCCTGGTGGAAGCTGTGGACCAATGCACCTCTGTTAAAAACGGCCAGGGAGATCTCGGGTCCTGAACTCGTGGGTCTCTCCTAACACCAAATGGGTTTCCAGTGCCTGGTGCATTAACTCATTAGCAGGCACTTCAGATAGAATTTTTCTTGTGCTAAAATTATGAAAGGACGAGGGGCAGAACGAGCTGAGGTACCCGAGTGTCCTCCCCAGCCCCCAGCTCTGCGTGACCTGTGGAAAAGCACTGCTCTCCCTCTCTCCCACCAGCCAGGAGTCCTTCAGAGCTGCCATCAGAAATCAAACACTCTGCTTACTTTACGTGCAGGACATCCCTGTTTCCTCCTCTGATGTAATTTTGTGGAGGAGGAAAATTGCTGTTTCTCAGGTTCCGAGGGTTTTGGCAATTTTGCAGAAGACCAAACTTCTTTCACCAGGAACTTTGGGAACTGCCGTTTTTGATCACTGCATCCAGGGAGCTGTTACAGGATCAGAGGTCTAGAAAGTCAGACTCGTCAGGGAAGAGTAAATCAGGACAGTTCAGAATGGAAGAGTGGAAGTGACGTGACAACACTTTGGAACGATACAAAAATGCGTTGAAAAATAAAGGGAACACTTTGCTCTCTGCAAATGACGTCTGAGAGGGAACAAGAAATTGGTCTTAATTGGGAACTAGGAAGATTGATATCAAATACTAGGCAGGTGTTTGTGGTGGAGAGGATGGCAGAGACTGGCTGAGGAGGTCACAGCCCCACAGTCCTGTGGCTCTTCATGTTGAGGGACAAATCGCTTGTGACCATATCCTGCACTCCTTAAAATAAATATATCGTCAATAAATACAGGAGGGAAATCCAATAAAAAAGCAGATTTGGAACCAGATTCCAATAGAAACAATGACGTAAAAAAAATGTAACATGAAAGGAATGAAGGTTTCTAGGTCAACATGGTTAAGTCATGTGCTGGGCATTTTATACCCAGGCCCTGAATTTGTGGAATTGACTAAAATCATCATCTTGGAAGTATTTACATGGATATATGGATGCACAAACACCCACGTGCCTGCAAACCTGCGTTCTTGGATTATTTTTGCACGTCTCCAATTTATCCAGGTTCTCGTGTTTAGTGATTTTATTTTCCATTAATTTCCTCTCTTTCTGCCCCATCCATCTCTCTCTGGCTGGATAGCTGGGAAATACCAGCTCCTTGGGAAGTCACCTTCCAGAAACTGGAAGTTCAGGAAAAAAAACCCTCAAATAAGCAGATTCACAACAAGCTCTGAGCACTGGGATTCCTGAGCAGAGATAAAATCTTAGGCACGAGCGTAACATTGGAATGTAAAATCCATACCAATTTCCTCCCCACTTTTGTGGTATCAAATGTTTGCATTTGCAGGGAGTGTGAGCGAGGCTCCCTTTCAGCTGTTGATTTAACTGGGCTTAAAATCCAATGAATAAATTGTCCATAGTTCATCAGCTTGTGGGGTGCTCACTGCCTACACACCAAATAATAAGCTCCACATCCCGCTGTGAGCAGTTTATGGCCAGGAGACTGCAGGAACACCACGGAGGAACTGTCAAAATAAAACATGTAATGGGCTCATAAATGAAACGAAGGGATATTGGTTTAAAATCAAGCCCATAAATATGTGTCACACCTGTCCTCTGGGTGGTCAGCAGCCATCAGGCTGCTAAACTCTGGGCATATTTTGGAGCTGGTGCTGTCTGATTTGTGCTCCCCTCCTTGCTGAGGGGTACCAAGGGGTGAAGTGAAAGGCTGAAGTGAAATGGTGCCACTTCAGAGGGTGCAGCCAAGGTGATGTTAATGTTTCAAGCTAAATATCCAACAAATCCAGGCTCATTCAAGGCTAATTGTGTTTCACTGTGTTAACCCTTTTAGAAAAAAAAAAAAAAAAATAAATCAATGGCAATAGGTTTACAGCAGCTGTTTTCACCACCCAGCAAGCTTCTTCTCTCTCCCATGCAGGTCACCTGGCTCTGACACAAAGTAGTCCCTCAAAGAATCCTTGGCTAATTTTAGCAGTCCAAGGATAATTTGCCCCATTTATCGCAGGTGGAAGGAGCGAAAAAACCTTCCTGCACCAAGACATTTTCTTCTGTGTTTGTGCCAGTGTGAGTGAGGCAAGAGCCTGACTTGAACAGAACAGATAAAAATAAACCCAGCCATGGACAAAGCCAATTATGTTCTCCACTGCCTAGGGATGGGCAGCCTAATTTGCAGCTGACAGCGATTTGATGGACTGAACCCTCCTTTTTCTGATCCAGCACTTGAAGTAATGTTTATTGCAAAGCAATCATTGCCATGCAGGACTCTCCGTCCCGCCGCTGTCACCGGGACAGATTCCCACAGCAGTGCTGCTGCTGCCGCCGGGGTTTTTCCTCCCATCCCTCGGTGCCCTGGCACTTTTCTGGGAAGTGCTGGCCATGGCACACGGTGGCCCTGTCCCCAGCAGGACCCTGGGCACAGCAGCCAATGGCTCGTGTGAGAGGGACACTGTGCCAAACACAGCCCCAGCGCTGGGGACGCGCTTCCAATCTCCTCGCTGTCGTTTTGGCAGGGCCGCTGAATTTCCTCCTCCGGTTTGGGATGTGCAGGCAGCACACCAGCCTGGCGGTTCAGCAGTGCACATTCTCTCCGTCTTCATCCGCAACGGCCTCTGATTTGTCTCCTCTCTGTGGTTTATAGGTCATAAAACGCTTTCCCCCTCCCGGAGGACATTGTACTGGTTTGTGTCCGACATCTGTGCAATCCAGTAAGCGCTGAGCTGTCGTGCAGCATCCTTCTGTTCCCTGAACGGGCACTCGGGCACAGCTCCTGCCCAGCCTTGTTGGACAGAGCACCGCCTCGTTACAACCAGCTGGAATCTCTTTCCACCAGGGCTTCAGCAGTTCCTCCTTGCAGCAGCCCCAGAGTTGTTGGAATTTACTCGTCTGCACCAGGAAAACTTCCTGCAGGGCCGTGGGGGCTGTGGGGTGGAGAGGTGCAGGGAAAGTTGGAGAGGATACACGGAGGGTGAAGATCTGCTGCTTTTGCAGAGGTTTTGTGTCCTACATTCCCTTCCCAGGTCTGTGAGAACTCAGTGTAGACCCAAGAGGCTCCGTCTACATTTCCCCCTATTTTTAGCTGTGAAATCCGCAATTTGTTTCTTCGCACCGTAGGGTTCAGTAAAGGCCGATTAACAAATGATAGACACCCACTGCTGCTAACAGCAGCAGTAAAACCCTGTGATTTTCATGAGACAGGTCACCAAGACTTTCCTCTAACCCTGCAGAGCTTTAGCAACACCTCCACTCCTGCAAAGTCCTGAGGCGAAGGAGGGTTGCTGGGGCTGTGTCGTTGAGCACAGAGATGGTGGCGCAGGCCGGGCTCAGGGGAATTTGTGCACCTCAGCTTCTGCTCCTGCCACTCACCTGTGCCAAGGTACCTGTGTGCTGAAGAGCCATGAGGAACCAACTCTGTGCTTTCCACTCACATGCTTTGTGCCTTATAGTTTACGTTGACGACACGTTTGTATTGGCCAGACGCAGATATATCGATTTTATCCGCTCAAAAAATCAAAGGGGAAAACTCTGAGCACCCCAAGAGCCTTTCACAGGACAGGCCAGGATGCGTTTGGTGAATCCAGTGGATATTCCCAGGATGCCAGGATTAGCTCACAACCCCCCAAAGGTATCAGCTGCAGCTCCTGGGGGGAAGCAGTGCTGGGGCTGAGCCCTCCCTCCCCAACATTCCCGTGTGGAATCGGGACAGCCCAGGGGAGCAGCAGCTCGGGGGATGCTCCGGGAGCCGTGCAGGGGGACTGGGGCAGGACAGGGGCAGGGCAGGAGCTGCTGCTGGGGGGGTGGATGCTCCAAGACAGTCAGAGAGAGATTCTTCACTTGCCTGTGAGAAATTCAGTGCATTCTCACACATCGGGTCATAAGCAACGCAGTGTACCCGTGAGAATCCTGACACCAACGCAGAGCAAGAGTTCTAAACACCAGATAAAGAGTTGCACCTGCATTTGGGAAGTTGTTAGTTCACTTGGGATTATTTTGGAATGACTGGTTTCAGCGTGGTGTGAGGGGTGTTAAATTTAACAGCCAATGAAATATCGCCTGTGCGCGGAACACGTTATAAAAATGAACCTTTTAGAAAAAACTGGGCTTTCAGCCTGTCACTTGTCCAGGAGACTTTGGTGCCCTTTGTTCATCCCAACAGCGACCCTGGGGTGAGCTCCTGCCCGGCTCCTGGCCCCGTCCATCAGCTGCCAGCGCTCGCCTCTGCAGGGCTGCTGGCACGGAGCCTGGCTCAGCATGAGAGGAGAGCCTCTCCTTTGAAGTGACTCCTGCTCTGGGCGTGCTCTGCTCGCTGTCCTTTGTTCAGCTGCTCTTCCAGAGCTGCCCAGCCCGCCCCTGCTCCTCCCCGGGGCCGCAGGAGCTGACCTTGTTTGTCTCCGTGGTTCCTGTGCTCCCCTGCCCTTCCCCTGCCCTTCCAGGCTGTGCCGTGCTCTCGGGGTGTCCCCGCAGGGCTCAGGGGTCAGTTCCACCCTGTAAGAGACTGTCCGCAAAGTCCTCATCTTTGCCTCATGCTTGTGTTGTGAAAGGACAGAAACCGGGGGCTAAAACCCCAAAATCCTTGCGCACAGGAGGGTCTGGGCCAGGCCAGACTAAGGTGGGATGTTTGCCAAGGTGCTGCTCACAGGTATGTTTGAGCAGTGGGCCGAGGGACTGGCTGTCCCCAAGGGAACCAGTGCAGAGAACAATGGGCAGGCTACGGTGGACTGACCACGCCGTGCTGGCTGCAGAGTTGAGCAGAAACGAACGGCCCGTACCNAGGAAGGAAGACCCGTCCATTAGGCTGAAGAGCTCTCCTTCAAGACCTACGAGGGTGCGCCTCTTTTGTTAGTAGTTATATTCTCTGTCCCTCTTTCCTGTCTGTTTATTCTTTATTTCTTGTTTCTCTCCCTTCTATCGCATCTGAGTTGGGTATTTTAATAAAGGTGTTTTGATTTTAACTTGAATTTCCCTCGTGACTTTTGCGCTCATGAGATCAGGTTAACGAACAAGTCACAAAAATCTGCTTTTAAAGCGCATCGTGACACTGTCCCAGCCTCACACCTCGCCTCCTGGACAGCTGCCACTCGCTTTGCCGTGTTTGCTGTAAAGCAACGGAAGATTTCCCTCACCTTTCGGCCGCTGCCCTCCCCGCTTTTGGAAGAACTATAAAAGACTCTCTAAGCCCACTGTGATTTTGAGGCCGTCCCCGCGGAAGAAGACCCGTCTATTAGTCCGAAGACTTCTTCTTTGTTCTACGAGGATTTCGTCTTGTCTGTTGGTAGCTATTTCCCCCATACCCTCTTTCCTGAATCTTTGTTCTTTATTTCTTATTTCTCTCCCTCTGTCGCATCGAGTTTTGAGCATAAAATAAAACTGCTTGATTTTAAGCTAAAGCTGAATTTCCCTTGTGACTTTTGCACTTCGAGGTCGGGTTAAAGAACCACCACGAGTCTTTGCCTGTAACCGAGCGGGTCGTGACACACCCCTCGTGAGCATCCCCTGTAAATCCGTGCATACCCCCGAGCGAGGGAAAGCTCAGCAGCGCATCCACATCCCGGGGAATTGCCTTCCCCCGTGTCCCCTTTGTCCTGGTTTTGGGGTGCAGTTGTGTTTTGGGACAAAAACCCTTCGTTTTGGGACAAAAACCCTTCTCGGTGGATTTATTGAAGCCCCCAAAGTTGCTGATGGACCCCAGTAATTACTGCGGCCCAACACAAACACGTTTTCTGCCTCCCCCTCTCGCTTGCAAAAGCCCAAATTGATTTATTTTCAAACTCGAGCATCGGTTTGCCAAGTGCAGGAATATGTAATGCGGCAATTACGGGCATTCCCCAAAAGCTGCTTTTATGTATTTATGAAGAAAGCTCCCAGGGGTAACACTTCATCTCAAATATTTGACTTGGAAATGTTTTTATTTTTCCAAGCTCTTTTTGAGATTTCTCTTCTGAAAGCTGATGTGGTATTTTTCATCTCATGTAACATTTCTTTGAAAGGCCACGTTCTGCAGCCATGGGTTTGCCATGCAGGATTTGTAGATGGTGAACAAACTTTTATGGTGACATGAAAAGTTATTTTACAGAAGAGATCACAGCACCACGCTTTTTTTTTTTTTTTTCTCCAAAAACCACATTTAAACTGATTTTTTTTTTTTTTTTGAGCCATCTGTAATTCAGACATACTTAAGATGTAATTAATTTCCATCACAACGTTACAGTTCTGGTGCAGAATATGGCACCAGTGATATAATCCAGAAATTGCTTCCAGCATGTGAAATGTGCAATTATAACAAGGAAATATTTAACTCCCTCTTCCCATGGGAAGTTTCAGATGCAGGAAAAGCTGGAGCAGGGATGCTGCAGAGCTGGAATATTCCAGTGAAGGGCCCTCATTCCCAGGGATCCTGTGAAAAGCTCTCTGATGAAGCTCAATAATTTCAATTTTAACACCTAACAGCAGCCACGGCCTGGATGTTTGATCGCAGTGTGATCGTTTCCTGCCAGCCTCTTGCTCTGCAGCAGGATCTGTGGGACTGCATTCCTCAGGCTAAAATAGAGATATTTGTATTTACTGCAACGATGCACCTTTGTGTTCTGCACCTCTGCATTTACCCATTTTATTCTCTTTCCAAGGCAGGGTTTCCATTGACTGACACCATGGGAAATTCAGGATGAGCCAGAGCCAGGGCCAGTTAAAAGCAGAGCTGAGAATTCATCTGCTTCAGTTCCAGGGCTCTTTTATGGAAATCAGGTCTCTAACCAGGAACCTTTTGTTGTCCCTTTGTGAGAGCTGGAGTGGCAGGATAAATTGAGTCATTAATTGCAAACCCACCAGTGGGATCTGGGAATATGGATACGATGTGTGGGAATGCATAGGAAGTTGAAGGAATGTGATGAGCAGAGGCTGCCACAGTGAAAAAAAAAATACAAATTATGAAAGGTGTGAACAGAGGAATTGGAAACAAAAGGTGGTTTTAAAGATAGGTCAGCTATCATCTACAAAAAGGAAAAATAGAGGTAAGAATTAAGTGCTGGGTATTCCATATTATTCCAAACACTGGTTGCAGAAAGCTGCCATAAATTAAATTTCATTGCATCCAATAAAACATGGATTTTTTTGGGGGGCCTCTCATTCCTAACCCCTGGCATTTAACTTAAGCCCCAACAAGTGAAGAGGCAGGAAAAGGACACCTGGGAAGGGATGATCCACAGGGGCTGCAGATGCTGTGGAAGGGTTCTTGCCTCTTGGAAGCTTACATCCTCAAATTCTCCTCATTAATTTGGATTTATTTAACACTTTCAAATGGATTGTGATGAAGAAACACAAATAGAAGGAACTGATGAAAATTCGTGGCAGAAACACTGAAAATACTGGCTTTTCCAGCAGAGCAGAGGGGGAGGAATCGCTGTTGGATCTTTTGTAGCTCTGGCAGCAACTTTGATGGTGATGTAACCTTAAAAAAGCACCGAATCAGGCTGTCAAATAACCTGAGCAGCAACGTATCTATAAATATATATAAAATATA
>WEKY01040160.1:130382-157327 GCA_013390045.1 Picathartes gymnocephalus | reverse complement strand
ACTCTCAAATATACTGAGCAGAAAAGTATCTATAAATATATATAAAATATATATATATATATATATATAAATACATTTGAAGTGTTACATAAAAGAGGAATGTTAATATATTACAAAAACTGGTAACACGATGGCAAGAAATCTGTTAATTAGCATGTCTGCCATACATCTTTTTGAACAGTCACCTTAAGAGGAACTGAGGACAGCTTTAGCAACAATGTGATACAAAATAATTAGCTTGTTTTCAGGGCTTAAATAGTCATTACTTTCCTGTGAAGTCCCTAATTAAGCTAATCCTAGTTTATAATACATTAGCAACAACTATTTATGTAGGAGCTCCTTCTCGGGGCCTAAAAATAAGCTTCAAGTTTTGAAAACGCTCGGAATGATCTGCAAAATTTGTAGAGCTTGGGACGGGAACAATACAGATTGGAAAAAAAAAAAAAATTATGTAAGAGCTTGATTTATTCCTCACTGCCCACATGAAATTCTCTCACCTGAAGGCTGCAGATACGACTGTTTAAAGGCTTTCATTAAACAATTTTCCCCTTTCTGCTCTCAAAGCCCATGACGGGCTGCTCTACCACGATTTTCTCAGGAGGTCCTGTTCCAGCGTTGCCCAATTATTTCCTGAAAAGCGTAAAGATTTTTCTCCCTGACTCTCACGGTGTAAGAGATGAAGGAGTGATTTTCAGTTTGATGTTCCACTTTGGTCGAGGGAAAAGAGCTGATAACGTGAAGTTGACACAAAACAAAGCACGGAAGTCTGCACTGCTGGACAAAATGGGCTTTGACCTTCGTCCACACACACAAAAAAAGAACTCTAAAAAGGTAGAAAAAGATACAAAAAGAGGAAGATCCATATCTTGCAGTTGCCATTTTTTTTCCCCAAGTGGACAGAATTATTGCTTTCCTTGACTTTTTGCCTTGCCTGATCCTGTGGCCAGCTGGAGATTATTTTTAGGTACAAAGCCCTCAGGTCATGCAGGAATGAGCTCTAAAGAAATTATCTCAGGTGGGAAAATCCAGACTGATGTGGAAGACAAAGGACTCCCCTCCCAACCAAAAGGAATAATTTATTGGAAAAAAATGAATCAGTGAATGAGAAAGCTAATCAACGAATTCTGCAAAGAGATCAAAATGAAGCAGGAAGTCTGGACCTCCCTGTCTTTTGAATTTACAACAAGGAAGGAATTTCAGTTTCCACTTAAAGGCAGAGCTGAACCTCTCCCTTAAATGATTTGTAGAAGCTTTTGCATCAGTTTAGGCTCCCAACCTGGGTGAGGTAACCACAGCGAGAGAGAAAAAGCCTGAGATCCACCCGAAGTGCCCTGAGCCGGGAACCAGGGGGCTCCCTCCAGCCAAGGCACCCCTCTGAAATGTGTGCTGGCTGCACCACATCACGGAATATTCTCTCTGTTCCCCCTCTTCTCCCCTGGGCAGCATCAATAATTCATCCACTTCTCTTACACGGGCTGATTCCCAAGTTGTAAGAGGCAAAATACCCACAGAGTGTGTAAGGGAGGGAGATTTCCTGCAGGGGATATTTACAGAGCTCTGCAGCCCGGGACAGGGGTCGGGCAGAGAGCAGGGATGTGTCTCTCTCAGGTGTGGCAGGCAACTCCTTTTCATGCCCGCTTTTAGGTTTTTTTTTCTGCGTGAGAGGTGCGAAAAACCACTCCATAAACAATTTTCTGAGCCAAGTGTCAGTGAGCCCCTGATGTTAACCTATTCAAAATGGAGAACAATTTAACCACAGTGCAGCAAGGCCCTGCAAAAATGTGATCTGGTGTTCGGAGCAGAGGCAACACGTACACAAATTACCTCCTTTTCTGTGTTGTTTGCCCCTGAACCGGGAGTCAAAACTCCTGATTGTGCTCCCAAGTGAGATTTTGACAGCACTGCCCAAGCCAGTGTGCCCAAGCCACCTTTCTCACCCTGCTGAAGGCTGGGACAGGCCTTTCAAATTCAGAAATCCTTAATGCGCACATACACACGCCCAGGCTGATTTTTTTTTTTAATGAGCGCATTTAAGTTGGAAGAGATTAAGCAGAATTAAACACGGATGCCTTTTTTAACAGACCCCTCTCCCAGAAGAGATCCCGTTTTTCAGCGCTCCCTCCAAAGGCTCCTTCAGCAGTGTTAGATTTGACTGCGAATGACAAGCTGCACACAGGAACCAGGCATTTCTGTCCCTATCATCGCTTATTAACTGTTGTTATTGTCGCTGACAGCGTCGTGATAATGATAGGGATCCTCTCAACAGCTGGCTTGGAGATGTAGGAGTTTATGACATTCGCAGCAGAAGTGACAGGTGAAGGCATTCTCAGAAGCAATTTATCCTGGGAAAGGAATTTAAAAGCCGTTGGAGCTGGCTGAGACCTTGGGGGGTCTTCGCTAACCCTCAGGAGTTGCTGTAGAGGTTGGGAAGCAGCGGCTTTTTCTTGTAATAAGGCATCAGCTGCAAATCACCCCCCAGTGCCAGCACGCTGCAGCTCATCCAGGAAAATCACTAATAGGGAATCATGGAGTTGCAGTAAACACAGAGAGGGCAGCTGTGGCTGAGTGGGAAAAAGCAGGAAGAGCAGCTGTTGACCCATTCCAGGAGTGGAGGGGATGTGCCGAGAGGTCGATCTCCTTCAGCTCTTGTAAGGTGTGAGATTCTTTCTGCCGAAGGGCTCAGGCCTGGAGAGTGGGTAATGCCTTCAGCTTCCCAGGTTTTTGTTTTACGGGGATCTGGGCTTTTTGGGCAGCACCTCAGCTGCTGTGCAAGGAACTGGATCCTCTGTGCATCCAGGTGCAGCTCTGCTCCAGCACAGACCTGCCAGCCCAAGCCTGAGGATCCCTCACCACCTGCAGCTCAGGTCTCAACGGGATCCTCAGAGGGATTGCTGCGATGACCTGAAAATTATGGATGTGGGCTAAAGCCACCCTAGATCCAGTAAATCCACACCCACAGGACTTCATACGGAGGATTTAAAAGTGCAGCTCCCCAGCGTGAATTTCTCACAGATGGCTGGAAGAAACCAGCCCAGCCTGAGCAGCCCTGCGTCGTGCCCCTGCCCTGGGAAGGGCCTCAGCAAGGCTCGGAATGCCAGGACGTGCCAAGGGAATATCGCGTTGCGCGGTTTGTGGCTCGGCCTTTGACAGGGGTTTGCACAACGCTCTCGGCCACGTGTTGGCATTGTTGGCATGGTGCTGCGCAGAGCCAGGAGCTGGATTTGGTGATCCTTGAGCGCCCCTTCCAGCCCAGGGAATTCTGAGCCTGTGAGCTGCTGAGATCTCCCTTGCGAAGGCCACCGAGTCCAGCCTGAGGTAGCCAAGGCGCTGGCTGTCCCTCCCTGGCCTCCAGGGCTGGCGCTGCCCCAGAGCTCCTGCCGCGGAAATCATCCCTGCTTCCCAAGGAAATGAATCTCTACGCCTTCTCCAGCCACACGCTAATGGTCCCGAGTGACCAAAATAAAACCGCTCAGGCAATGTGCTGCCTGAGCTTGGAAGAGGCGCGTTTCAGCTGCGGCAAACCAAAGGCAGGGGGAGCGTTACTAGCCGGGCTTTGCCTCCCAGGGTTAGAGGTAGGAGATCTAATATACACAAGGTACCCAGGGGTGAGATTACCTCAGGATAATTCACCCTTTAGGTTTTGAAACTGCAGCCAAAGCAATCAAACCTGTTGCCATAGCGCTGGTTTTAATGCACAGATAAATTTGTAGCTCTTGTTTATACAGCTCATCCTCTGGAGGCACTAATATGATTCCCTTTAAAACTCAAGTTAATGAGAAAATAATGGAGCATTGTGGATATAAGCAACATTTTTTTCCCCGTGTCGCTGTCATCGTCTTTTATACAGTCAGACTGATCTTTGAAAGTATAAGTTGCGTTTATTTTATGTACCACAAAACCTTTAAAAAGCTTTCTTTAAACTGAGCTGCCTGATTCCGGCCTGAAGCCAGAAATACTCACTGTCTAAACATATTTATAAATCAGTATATCACCCGTAAACCTTACCTTATCCCTAATAGGAGATTCAAAATTGTAACTCTTGAAACTTCACCTTGGCAACACACATTCTTGTTTTATTGGCTTTCCTGGACAGAAAGCGCTGATGAGATGGAGAACGTGGCCAGGGAATAGGGATTGCATCTCCCAGCCTGGGTGCAGTGAGCTGTGTAACGAAGCCATGTGTGTTTACTTTCCTCTGGATACAGCACTGCAGCAAATCTCCAGCCTTTGCCAAGGTTCTCTCAAGTTTCTTTTAACCCCATAAGTTCTCCTCCGACCCTTTTGGACCAGCCGAGGAGCTCCATGCTCATGGAATGTCCTCCAGAGCAAGGACAAGGCGTTGCCAGGGGTGACATCAGCAGCTCTGCTACGAGCTGATGCCGAAGCTCAGTAATTCACTTTGCCTGGGAAGGACTGGTGGTCTGGACGTAATTTACATTATCCAGCGTTTATTATTCATACCTATAAACAAACACCTGTGTGGATTGGGCCTCAGACATTTCAAAATTCCTAAGATTTAATAACAACTGAGGTAATGTGATTTACTGGGACTGAAGTTTTATCCTTGGCCTCACTCAGAGGTTGGGGGAGTTTTGATTTGAGCAGGAAAACCTCAGGGCTGCTGTTGGCTGTGCCTCCGGTGAGGGCACCTCCTTTGCGAAACTCAGATTGTTGCTCTATAGTTTTTGTCTCTGCTGCCTTTGGTTTTTCCTAATCTCGCCTGAATTCGAGGCTGTTGCTGCTCTCCTTTGATTCAGGAGAAGCGTGGCCATGCCAAATCACACCTGCTCTGCCCTGCACCTCTGTGCTGTTCCTGTCCTGGGGACCCTTTGTTCTATCTGGAGAGGCAGAGAAGAATGTAATAATAAGAATTATTCTTGTGAGGTCGTAACCAAGTTAAATGTCACCTTCCTGGGCTTCTCCAGAGGCTGGTGCCTGGTTCATGAGGAAGAGCTGCGCTTTGCTTCTCCCCCTGGACATGCAGGTTGAGGCGGTGAGATACTCCAAGAGATTTGAAGCATTGTTTCCACACACAACCCAGTGTCAAGGCTTGCAGTCCTGCTGTTCAAACGGAAACGTAATCATTGGCTCGGAAAAACGCTGCACTGGGAAGTCACTAATGGAGTCAGCCCCAATTCGGATTTCGGGAATGGAGGATGCAGGCTGATCCTATTAAAAGCCAGGACTGGGGATTGAATAAAGGCCAGATTTTATTTTGTTGTTCCTTAGGCTCTGGACAGCTCAGCAGGGTGGGAGATCGCTCCTGCAGCTCCTGCCCTGTGACACGAACCCTTCTCACCCCTGCTCTGCTGAAAGCTGCGGGGCTGACACAGCTGGAGCCAGACCCGGCTTGTCCCGCTGGGATCTGAGCAGGACAAACAGCCCAGTTTTCCCCCTGAGAGATTTACTTTAAATAAGTTTATATTTCTAATTGCTTTGGGACATGAAACATTTATGGGAAGGTCTCAAGGGACTGGATTAAGTAGTTTTGATTATGACTCTGGCCTCTGTGGAGAAGCGTTTCTTGAGGAAACATTAAACAAATACACACTTGGTTTTTTTAACCCCACTTGGAGTGTGGGACTTTCCTGTGTCTGAAAAAGACAAATTGATTTAAATTTAACGATGGTGTCTCATTAAGTGTGCGCACCTGCTGTGATCTTCCATGAACAAACGGAGGTATGAGTGCAGGAATTAGGGATCTGATCCATACTCCTTGCAAACAACCCAGGCAGCTGGAAAGGCCAGGGATTCCGTGAGGTTGCTTTAGGATGCTCTCACACCTCTGTGCAGATGTAAAATCGTCCTCCACGCTGTGTTTCCAACAATAGAGACACCAAATGGCCCTGTTTCTGTTCCTTTCCCTGGGGACTATTTCAGTTCAGCTGCTGGGGAAAAAAAAATTCTTCTTAATATTCAGTTCCATTTCCCCTCTAATCCCATTTATCCTACTGGTACCCCCCAAAAGGATCCTTCCCCTCCTTGGGCTGTTTGCCCCAGGGAATTCTGGACCATTCTTGACGTTGTCTTGTAATTATAGCTCAGCTGATCTCCACGTGTTCCATACGTGCCAGCAAACAGGGAAAACATCCTGAGTGAATCCATTCAGCTCTGAACCCTTTTCCTGAGCTCCCACCAGCTCCATTTCACTGCATTTGGTGTTTGGTTTGGAAAACAGGAATCCCCAGCTGCTGCTGCAGGATGGATATTCCGCTGGACAGAGAGAAAGGATTATGTAATAATAAGAACAAGTATAATAACAACAACAACAATAATGATAAATGTAAAGAATAACAGTAACATCGGAATCATCATCTCTATGTGTTTGTCTTGCCAGGGAAATATTCCGTTTTATTTTGAGGTTTACCCAAATGAATTTTAGCTGGAGTTGGGGTTGTCAGACCCCAAGCCCAAGTCCAGTGAAGACTTTCCAGCTTATTTTAATGCACATGAGCAGATTGGGATTTGAAACCTCAGGTCTTCAGTTTTCAAGATCCTGACTGACACAGATCAATGGATTTTATTCCAGAAACTCAGCTGGGACAGTTAATGCCCATTAAGTTGGAGACAGTGGGGTCCAGGCGAGAGCCAAAGTGCTTTTCTCAATTGAATATTATTTTTAAAAAAAGAATTTGTGGCTTGATATAAATGTCTGAAGGCACAGCATTGTAACAATTTGATAAGACAAGCCAATGAGATAAGGAGGGGAGATAAATTCATGTATTATTTGCCATTTGTTAAATGACTACTCCAACATTTTTCAATCTTTCCAGTCAACTGGGCCTTTATTTCCTGTATAATTTGTTTGAGGTCCCCTTCCCTTTGCAGTGAAACAAATTCCCCTCCAATCTGTGCCCATAATTCCCAATTCTGTGGTGCAGTTGGGTGTGTTTGGGGAGGTTGTGGGTGTGACCTTGGGGGATCGTGGCATAATTGGAATAAATGGGGGAGTAGGATTTGGACTTTATATCTTATTTGGGGAGATAATAAGATTTTAAGTGCCGTGTGCCCCTTCTAATTGCCTTTCACAACCCTTTGGAGCTGCAATCAACTGGTTGAGAAAAGCAGCACTAAATAAATCAAATTGTGACTTCTCAGGATTCAATTCTCAAGGCTTTTCTCAAGGATAGGGCATTTTTGCATTTTTTACTTTGGAAAAATATTGCTGGAGGGACAGAACAATCACATCAATGATTTGGTCACTCAGGGTAAATCGTGGTTGTTCTGTTCTTTTTGATCAGAATGGTCTTTTCTTACACTTTTGGAATTGCTGTCCATTCAGAGCCTAATTATCTCAGATCACCTTCAGAGCTTTGCGGAATATTTGATTTTCTCAAGAATCCAGCGGCATTAGAATTTATCTCCCAGTAGGAAATTGGCGTTTTAAGAGCAGAGATACAAATAACAATCCTTTGGGTTTTTTTTAAAGGTAACTTATCTAATACTATAATGCCAATAATAAATAAATCTAGGGATGGAACAAGGGGCTCCATAAATAACTCACTTTAGCTGTTAATGAAATACCTGTGCTAATACTCACGGATTTCTTGCCCACCAGCCACACACACATCGAACACACCCGGAATTTTCCTGCTGAAGGCAAAGCAAGCAAAGGGCTTTTTAAAGGAAGAATTGAAGTAATGTGGAAGCACACAGCTGACTTTTACAAATACATGAGCAAATGCATGTTGATTGCTACTCCATGCTGATAAATGCAGCCTATTGAAAACTGGGAGAAGGGAAAATGTCTGCTAAATATCACAGTGAGGCTGAATACTAACCAGGAGAGAGATTTCAGCTTTATTGTTGGGAATTCCCCAAAGCTTTTGCTTTTGCTGGCGCTTCAATAGGCAGCTGTGGCACACGTAGGACAAACAGAACTCTGTGCAAAGAAACTCTCCCGAAGGATTTGGGCTTGCAGAGTGACAGATCCCAGGGATAAAGATATTCCTGGGGTGAATGTATTGCTAGGATTGGTGTTGTGCTGCTGGTGGAACCGCTCTCATCAGAACAAGCTGATTTAATTGAATAAAAATATCTGGAAAGCTTTTTTAAGGGGTTTTTCTTTTTCATTTTAGCCCCTTTGTTTGGTGAGAGGTGAAAAAGCACTTTTTTTTAAGTGTTCTAATGTGTGAAAAGGAGTGGGCCAAGCAAATCTCCTCAAGGAGGAAATCCAGCACTTCAGAAGGGACGCCTCCCACTGTCCCAGGTTGCTGCAGCCTGGCCTTGGGCACTTCCAGAGATCCAGGGGCAGCCACAGAATCCTCTGGGAATTCTATTCCAGGGCCTCCCCACCCTCACAGGGAGGAATTCCTTCCCAAAATCCCACCTAACCCTGCCCTCTGTCAATGGGAGACCATTGCCCCTTGTGCTGTCCCTCCAGGCCCTTGTCCAAAGTCTCTCTTGGGACACTTTTAGGTACAGTTTTATAAATATATGACGGAGTTTCTGTTCTGGGAACACACATTACAACCTTACAAACATGTTATAATGTCATTCAGCAGCACGGTTTTACCATTTTGTATGAAGATTAGCAAATAGAAACTGAAGAAGTGTCTGAATTAAGTGAGAAAGTGTTTCTGTAGTGAAAACCAGACTCCTTCTTTTCAAGTTTCTGGGCTGCTAGATGCAAAAGTGAGAATAATACCTACAAACAGACTGAAAATGAGGGAGCAGCAGTGTGGAAATTAGTATATTCTAATGGGAAAATTATAAGAAATGCAGCAGTGCTTGCTTTCCCTACTGATCCCAACCTTCAGATTCCTCCAAATTGAATTGTAAAATAATGATCTCTTTTTCTGTTTTCTCCTAAGATACGCAGTTAATTCCTGATACAAAAATACATAAAGGATACGTATATTTAGAAAGAACTATTATTAAAACAGAGAAGGCCTCAAACCAAAGTGTTTCCATCATTTCCAGCTCGTATGTGAACCCAGATCTAAATTCTCTGCCTGGGTTGTTCTCTGTCTAATCCTTTTGTTTATAACCTGATTTTCTGGGGGAAAATCAGACTGTGGTTTTAACAGGAACATTCGGCTGGTGCAGCGGGCACACGTACTGAAATAATCTGAAACAGCCTGTCTGCTTCAGCTTTTTTTAAGCTTCTGATTTTTTTTTTATTTTTTTTTTTCCCCCTGATGGTTTCAAATGGCAGTGCAGTAAGAGCAGCAGACAGGCCTGGGAGAGGCCCATCACTGTGACCAGCAGTGGGTGCCAGGCTGCGAGACAGGGCAGAGCTCCCGAGCTCGTAACCAGCAGCAGAAATGTTCATAACTGCTCTGCAGGCATGCAAACGAGAAAGAAATGCAAGGGACAGCTCCTCTGGATAAAACCCGCTACGTTATGCATGATATATAACCACCTTTTCTTCCAAACTGCTGTTGGATGGTTTTTTTTTTTTTTTTCCCCTAACGTGCCCTCTTTCTCTCCTGTGTCTCCTGCCACCAGGTCAAAAATAAAACTACGGGGTAAAAAAAGGAGAAAAAAAAAAAAAGACTGACAACAAAGAATTATTCTGGGACTTTTGAGAGAAACCAGGATATTTATGGATTTACTCTATTCCCTGGGATGGTAATACCCTGTCAAATATTTTTCAAGGTTAACAGTTTAGGGACACAATTATGCTGCAAGTTGTCGGCAAGATTAATTAAGGATATTTCAGAGATATGGGAGAAAAACTGTTCCAGCAGCTATTGGAGGGTGAGTAATCCCAACTCGAAGAGCAGTTCCCCTTCAGTTCAGTCCTCCTCAGAGAAAATATTCCCATGTTTAAGGAATCCTCAGAAGGCGATAAAATGTGCATGTTTAGGCTGAGAAGAGCAGTGATGGGGAAGCAATTCTAGACACAACCCACACAGTCTCACAGCCAGAGCTGGGATGGCCCCACAAAGGTTATTTTTAAATATTTCAACATAAATATTTCCCTGGGCCAGAAAACTCCAAAAGATCTCCCAGAGGCAAAGAAGGTAGAGGTGAGAGCCGGGCTCAGCAGAGCTCTCCTTGACATCAAGAGCCGCTGGGAGGGCAGCGGGGACCTTATTATCCAGCACTGATAGAAATATTATAATAAAACATCAGGGACTGTTTGTGAAAAAAATTGCAAGGTCCAGAGAACTACGAGACATCTTAAATAAAAGAGGAAAAAACCCATCAGCAACTCAGCGCTTTAATCAAAGCACTGCGAGCAATGCACATATCTACCCATCTATCTATAATCTGATATTATTTTTAATCCCTTTTTAAAATCCCAGCCTCTAATGAGGGATAATGCTGGATTGAGGAGGGCCAAAGAGACTTATTGATACCAACTCAGAGCTGTGGCTGTAAATCAGGACAGTGAAGAAGTATGCCACTGCTGGCTTATGTTCTCTTCCTGCAAAAGGACGGGCATGAATGAACAAGTGTCTGAATGAATGACTGAATAGACGAACGAATGAAAGAATGAATGCATCATCAAATAAATACATTAAAACACATTGCCAGCTCGCAGGGCTCGCGTAGCGCCGGAGCTCTTGGGGGCCTCTGTGGAAAGAGAGGCAACGGCGGCCTTGATTTATTAGAAATTAAAATCTGCTTTGCCCAATCCCTCCGAGCGTTTAATTTTTGCCAGAGGTCAAAAGGTGCTGTGCATTTGGAGGAAATGCGTCGCGGTGTAGCTGCTGTTTCTGAGGGGGAGCACCGAGCTCCGGCTGCCTGCCGGGGCTGGCTGCGCTCAGGGAGCGACCGCGGCGTCCCCAGGGCTGCCATGTGTGACACAGCAGCACGGGGCCCACAGCAGCACGGGTTTTGCACAGCCTCTTTCTCCCTCCTTGCAGGGCTCAAGGCCCTCTCCTCCTCACTGGCCAGAAGCCCAGCCTGCTTTTCATGGAATCGTGGAATTGCAGACTCGCGGAGTCTTTTGCATTAGCAAAGATCCATTGGCTGTTCCCCCAGCACTGCCGCTGAACCCTGTCCCCAAGTGCCACTTCTACACATCCTTCAAATCCTTCCAGGGATGGTTATTCCACCAGTGCCAGGGCTGGACAACCCTTCCCATGAAGAAATTTTTTCCCGATATCCAACCCTTCTCCTCTGGTGCGATTTGGGGCCGTTTCTGTTCGTCCTATCAAAGGACAAGGTTTGTGATCCCTCTCTGAGATGTAATCTTAGGCTCGCCTGCCATGCAGCAAGGCGGTATCGTGTCCTGGGCACGGGGCGGGAAGGACAGCTGGTGGAATCCTGCCAGGCACCCAGTGACAGCCGTGGCTTTTCCATCACAAGTGCCAGGTACACAAAGAACATTCCAAATCCCTCTGCCAGCTCCAGAGTGCAGAAACCACCTCTCTGGCTGTACGGTACCTGTTGTGTTCCATTTGAGGAGGCTGGGGTGATCCAAATTTAATTATTTCGATTTTTTTTTTTTTTCTGAAATCCACCTCTGTTTTTGAACTTTGCACTTGTCTTTGATTCTCTTTCCCTCTTCCCTAACGAGGTCCTGGAGGATGAAGCTCTTCTAGCTTGAGATGAAGGTCCTCCAAATGAGAAGTGTAGAGCCATGGCTGCCAATTTAATTAGCTCTCACGCATTCACACACAGATGGAAGGAATTTTGCAAGGAGAGAATATATTCAAGATGAATAAATTACTTCATTTTTTAAATAACTAAACCAGCAGTTTTATTCCCCACTGCTAATATTTCTGTCAGTCAGGTCAAGGATAATGAAGCAAAATTCTAGAAAGGGTCACCCAAACCTTGGCTTTTTTTTTTTTTTAATTGCAAATGTTCCCATTCATGAAACTTACATCTGCAAGTACAAAATCAACAGTTAAATATTTGCCTTTTCTGTGTCCGTATTTCTCCAAGGAGAGATGATTTTTACCCAGTTTTCACTTATAATACTCTGCTGAAGTTTCTGAAGCAAGAACAAGTCTTCTAAACTCTGTTCCTGTTATTATTTTTACCTGTGGGTAAATACGTTCTTTGCTGTTGAGCCAGTGTTTTCCTGCCATAATAGGAAGTTTTTCCATGGTTTTGAGTAGTTCCTTTCCTCCCAGTTTTTGTAAGTTTTTTTTTTTGTTTGTTTTGGGTTTTTTTTGGTTTTTTTTTTGGTTTTTCTTGAACTTCTATTGAAAAGAAAAACCGTGAAAACCCAACCCTGTAAGGGAATGTGGCTTATGGAATAAAAGAAGTATTATGGAAAATATTAGAGATGTACAAAGAGCAGAGCGCAACGTAGCAGGACCCAGGTTACCTGTTTTAGGAAACCCCTTCCAGCAGATGAAAAAGCTGCTAAAAGCAGGTGTTTATTCCAAAAGCTGCAGCAATGCTGCCCTGCCATGTCACATTAAATCAGCCCTGCTGCATCAGGCTGCGTTACACTACAGCGTGGTCGTGTGGCGGCGAACCCAGCGCGGGGTAACAGGATGTGACAGACAACATTTAGCAAAAATATTCACTTATTTGACTCAGATCCTTGCCATCAGCTCGAATCAGGGAGCGTGGTCCCAAATGAGGCTGACAGAGGGATGTGAACTCACCGAGGAACAGCAATCCAGTGGAAATCTGAAAGTTTCTTGTTGTCTACCTGGTCCTAGTCCTGTCGACAGTGATGCTGGGCCCAGCTCCTGCTTCTCAGCATTTCCTCCCCTGATGTGAGTGGTGAGACTGGTTGGTTGTCATTTATTTTGACACAACTCGTGACTTTCACATGAGGGATTAATCACATACTTGGTGCAGAAGTGCTGTCAACTGACAGCTGATGGATTGCTGTAAACAGTTTTTATATGAGTGGAATTGTGAACTGCACAAGAAGGTGTTTGCGCTCTGTATTTATGTTTAGAGAGGGACTATTTTAGGGAGCAAGAGGCTTATCTCTGAAGACACCTATATTTTACAGTGTGTCAAAGTCTTTTTGATGGACTTGAAAATATGGAGACATTGTTATTGCTCTTGGAGGAACTGTTCCATGGTAATACTTCTAAAAAAAGGTCTAGGAAATAAGTGCGTGTTCATGGAGACAAGAAATCAAATACAAGGCAGGCAGCTGAGGTGCAGGACTTGCCATAGACGGATTTTTATAAACATCAGTCCTGACCCAGATGGTGATTTCCAACCCATGGGGCAGGACTTGGACACCTACAGAACTGTGATGTGTTTGGGCACAATTTGTCCTGGCAGAAATTAGGATGAGAGACCCTCATTCCAGGTATTAAAGAGGGCTCCAGGGGTGCTGGTGAAGGTAGTCCAGGAAGATCTGCCTGTGAACAAATTCACACGTGGACTTGAAGCTTCTCCTCCTTATGAGGAACAAGACAACCAGTGTTTTTCAGGATTCTGAAAAGAAACCTATAGATGCCAAAAGAAAAGTTCTTGTTAAGGCGGTAATTTGTGGGATCCGTGGTCCTTTGTCCTCCCACCCTTTGCAGAGGGAATTTTCAAGACGTTTCTCATTCAGGCATTTCTGGTTCAGTCTCCCATCCGTGGCTCACAACATTTGTCCAGATGCATTTTACGGGAGTGGCAGTAAATGCCAGCAGTAACGCTGATGATGGAAGGTGCACCTGGCGAATACACGAGCTCGTTTCACGGCTGAAATGCCCACAGCCTCCTGCAGGGTGGTCTCAGCACTCTGCCCGAAGGATGCTGAGGAAAAAAAACTATTATAGAATAATGGAATATCCTGGCTTGCAAGGGACCCACAGGATGATCCAGTCCAACCCCTGGCCCTGCACAGAGACTCCAAAATCCCACCCTGTGCATCCCTGAGAGCGTTGTCCAAATGCTTCTGGAGCTCTGGCAGCCTTGGGGCCCATTCCCTGGGGAGCCTGGGCAGTGCCCAGCACCCTCTGGGGGAAGAACCTCTCCTGATATCCACCCTATGGATGACGCCACCTGTGCAGTGTCAATACGGACAATTCAACCTGTGGAAAAAAGAAGGAGAAGAAAGGAACAACACCGACCGTCTGTTTCCTTTGGTACGTGCCCATCTTAGCTGATGCTAGAAGCATGTATTGTACCTGAGGAATTAATTCCTCGTGGCTTTTGGGAAATTAGGGAAGCAGGCCTGCTTTGCGTGCCCCCCAAACACCGCTGGGTGAGTGCCCAGCCCACGCTTGCTCTGCGAGCAGCCGCTGCGGCTGGGTTTGTGCTGATGCTGCTCCTGCTGGCCTCGGGCAGGCTCCTGAAGCGGTGGGGATGGCTGGGACGGTGCCTCAGCACGCTCAGCTCCTGCTGCCATGGCCCCGAGGCGGCCGTGGGTTGGTGACCCCGCAGGGATGCGCCGCGCAGCCCCGCGAGGGGAAGCCCCGGCTCGGCAGATTCCCTGGAATGCAGCGTGGGATGGCAGGGTGGGAAGCTTGCCCAGCAGCCCAGGGGAGCTGGGATGAATCAACGCTTCTCCAGAGGGGAAGTAGCAGCTCCGGGTGGAACAAACGCGGTGCCCAAAGGGCCCACGCGCACCCAGGGGAGCTGCGGAGCGCGGAGGAGCTCCTGCCTGCTGCTGGCTCTGCAGCACCGGCACATCCCTGCTGCTCGGTCTGGGGGTGAGCCCCTTACCAGCCACTCCACGAAGTGCCAGAACACGTGAAAAAAAAAATGCTGCTTCTTGCTCCTGCTCACGGCAGCCCCTCCAGCAGTTCCTAAGGAATGGTTTCTGCCCATCTTCCCCAGCCACTCTGCCCTTGGATTCTACCTGATTTGGAATTCGATGTTCCAAGCGTTTTGTGGAAGAAATCCTTTGAGGAAGCATGCTACTCACTTCTTACCTGATGAAAAATAATGAAAGAGTGATTAAACAATTAATACGGGATGTTGCTTAACAGTTGCAAGAGGTTTACTCAATAATTTTCTGATGCTTTTTCCCCCTAATTTAGGAATAAAACAGACATAATTGAGCATGCTATTCTGAAGCTCCAAATTACACTCTGAAGAGAATTGAAGGAAACACATTTCTTTGATTTGAATATTTTTCTCATTAACAGGACGTTCAGAATAAAGCAGAAATATTTGATGCACAGAGCCTGTGGCAGTATCAAGTTAACACTGGCGTGCTCCTGCATTTTACCTCATGTTTACTAATCAATCCAAAAAGAAAGGTCACATCTTTCATCACAAAATGGAAACTTTTTGACAGCAAACAATTGGATTTCCAGCACTCCATTTGAAGTGGATTTCAGTGTGGAGAGTGAGAGCCCAAGGCAGTGGGATGAGGTAACCGAGCAGAGCTGTGCTCTCGAGGTGTTGGCTACCACAAACTCTGAATAAGGGTGCTCCCAGCTGTATCAAGGCATCATGCTGTTCTAAAATAGGGGTATCTGAGTTCAAATTGTTTGGAGAAGAGAATAAATAAGGCTTGGGTAGGTGTTGGAGTGCAGTCTTGGCTCAGACAACAATGTCAGGGTTGAGACACTGCTGCATGTCTGGGTCAGGATGCTGCAGGACGAGTCAGCCTGAGGGTAGGAGAGCCACAGTCACCTGCAGAGTGTTAAACCACATTCCTCCTCTCAACAGCCTGCTCTGTTTTATGTCCTCTGTGCCTCCAACCATGGCCTTCTAGCTCTATTCTTCTCCTCGTATTTTTTTAAGACTTGTATTTTGACAAAATGAATTTACTTGGCAGTTGGGGGAAAAAAAAAAAAAAAATTACTTTTTTCCCAGGTAGAAAATACAGCCTGGTAGTTTCTCAAGAAAAATACTCCCTATACATTTTCTTCTGTTTCTCTCTCCTTCCCAAGCAGAGGAGCAGCCCTGAGGTCCTTTTTGGCTGGGTGAGGGAGTTTCTGCCTCCCTGGCAGCAGTTCCCATGCATCCCTGAGCGCTCAGAACTCCTCTTCACCCTCCCCCGGGCTCTGCTGCGAGTGACCCTTGAGACAAGTGAGGTGAAACCGGGAGAGTGACCAGGAAATATCACTGGTTCTGTTCTTCCTTCCCCTCCACTGGTTGCACAGAATCAGCCGCCTCCAAGGACTCTCCCAGGCGGTGACACCGGGAGGACGTGGCCTTACCCCTGGCCAGGCTTTGCACCTGGCTCCTGGAGAAATCACTGCTATGAAGAGATGCACTGCAGCTCCAGCACATATTGCATGGCACGGCACACATGTAAGTGAGATTAATTTGAGTTCTGGGCATCATTAGCGCAATTAAAACTGTGATTTTTTTTTTTTTAGCTCAGACCTACAGGCCATTGCAGAGAAGAGTAATCATAAGACAGAAACGAGTTCCCTAGTTAAAAATTAATTCCCTAGACTAAAAATATAATCAAACGATGTCTACAGTATTTTATGAAGAGCTGGGAGGATAATAAAATTTAAAGCAGTGCAACATTTGCATTTTGTTCGTTTCTATCCATATTTTTCCGTAGACTGCCTTTCTGTGTGCTTGTTAATCAGATGCACTGCTACAGTCCTGGCATTTTAAGATCGCCGTTCACATCGAGATTGAAAGGAAACTAATTACAATCACATTTCAGGGTGGCTGTTCAAAGCTCGTTCGGCGCCAGCTACAGCACGGGAGCCTTGACCTTTATTTGTAAGCATGAAAATAAGGTAAAGATGAAAGATTGGTTTTCCTGCAGCTCGTGCTCAGGGATCAGGAGGCCCTCCGGAGAGGCAGAGGTGTGGGAAGGCTCTCTGCTCTCCTCCTCTCCCATGCCGGCAGCAGAGGCCAGTAGTGCTATGCAGAAGCTCTGCTCCACTGCGGCGAGAGGTGAACGAGAGCTCCACGGGGTTTTCCAGCTCTCCCTCCGGCTGGAAGAACACGGGAAGGAGTCTCTGTGACCCCCGTGCAGAGCTCCGCAGGGATTTGTTTGCGGTGCCCACTGCTGCACTCCGTGCTCGGGCGGCCGAGGTGTTGGCACCAGCTCCAAGCAGTGCCAGTCCCTTCTGCCACTCATTCCATGGCTTAGTGACGCTCACAGTAGCCAGAGGGATGCACTGGGGCAGAATAAGGTCCCTCAGACCTCAGCGAGTGCAGGTAATCCCAACACAATCCCTGATTTCATTCAGTGGGAATGCACTGGCAGCGTGCAGGATGGCGGATTTATCCAGTAAGGTTTCACCTTCTGTGTCCCTGAATTCTCCAAACTGCGGTTTCAATAAAGCTGTGCCGAGGACAAGCTGAGGGGTGGTTGCACAAATGGGTTTCACCCAGGAGCTGCTGGTGGGGGGCTGTCCCCACATGCTCCTTTCAGGGTCACTGCCCGGTGTTCACAGCTGAGCCGTGGTGAGCACCGACCCCCAAAGGATCTCCTGAGCTTCCACCTGTCCTGGATCATCACAGCTCTCCCTGCAACGAGCTCCTTGAGGAGAAGTTCGCCATCCCTGAAGAGAAACAGTCCCACTCTCCTCGCCCAGCGTGTTTACCCTGCACAGTCACTGCGTGCGCCCACCGCGTGTCCAGGCAATCTCTGCCGGAGCCCCGAGGTCCAGTGGGGTTTTTTTGGGCAGCATCTGCCAGGTTATTTGAATCTCCTGGCTGGAAAAGCTCTGTTTAGGGCAGCAAGCAGTGAGAGAAGGGAAACTCATCTCACAGCCAGCTGCCAGCCTCCCTGAGCCTGCTGCAGGCAGAGGACCACCCGGGCCATGCTGAGGACACAGACCTTGCGTGCTGCTGGGGCCCTGGGTGCCTCTCAAACCAAGAGGCAAAGATGATTTTGCAACACTTTTCATGGCGCATCCTCCTTCTCTCTGCATCCTTCAAAGCAAAACTTCACCCAGGCAAATATTTACAGAAACTGAAGGAAAAAACAGACTGGTGCTGTAGACAGTGCAGCAGTGAACTTCTAATTACAATCCACAAAGTGTTTATGAATAAATTTATCTATTATTTGTCTTGTTCGAGCACTGCGTACACTTTGCCTTGTACCATTACATGCTGAAGGAAACAATATGCAGCGTGAAAATGAAAACAATTTGACTTAATTATTTACACCATTACCGCCACTTTGAATTAGGCCCTCCATTTCTTCGGGATTTTGTAAAATTTAACTGGCAATTACGCTTGTTTAATTAATTTTATTTATCTACTACTACAATGAGATCAAAACAAAAAACCTACCAGAATGCAAAGCACAGGCTGTGTCCCCTAGTTGTAAATGTTGCTTTTAAGCCTCTATGATAAAAATGTAGTATTTTGTACCATTTCATTCCAAGCGTATCTGGCCATGCTCCAGTACTATTTAAATGTAAACAGGAAAAGCCTTGGAGGACGAGTAATCACACTTAAATGACACAAAGATCATTACAGCGATGTTCCAAAAACACGGCAAAATTAGATATTGCAGAACTGTTTTCTCCTCTGAAGTGTTCCACCAGATGGTGAAGAGTGCTGAAACCGTAGATCCGCGAGAGGGGAGGAAAAAACATCCCCGCGCTTCCCCCACTCTCCCACCCCAGCTTGCCTCAAGTGGCACCTCACACCTTGGCTCCGTCGAACCCCCGAGCTCCGGATGGCACCGAGGTGTTCGAGTGCTGAATCACAGCCTGGGAAAGCCCTGCTTTGTCCCGTTAAAGCTGTCAACCGGATTTTTTCCAGAGCCGAGGAAGAACGAACACGTCAGCAGAAGTGATGGTGGTGCTTTGTGAAACTCTCAAGGAGGTATTTTCAGAGCCTCATAAAGAGGAAGAGCCATGTCGTTGAATCACGGCACAAGGAGTGCATTTCGATACAGGAAAAAGAGTTGGGCTTTCATCAGAAATGGCACTGCGTCAGTGGGGGTGTGCCAGGGGGCATTTAAAGGGGTCTAACGAGGGTCTGTCAACCTTCTCAGGGAGTCAGGGCTGGTTTATATAACTGGGGACACGTCTGTGAAATGACCACAAGTGAAGTGAGCCTGCACCTTTATCACTATTTGTACTCCTTGCCAAAAGGCTTGACAACGTTCCTTTCCACAGGACCTGCTACGTCTTCAGACATCATTGGATTTTTGCTGGTTTTTGTCACTAGGAATGTCTGAGAAATATCTAGAAAATTGGAATTACTCATTAAAGGAACATCTAATTTTGTTACTTAAATATTGGTCAGGGGGTTCTACTTTTAAGAATATTGATGAACCTCAGGTTATCTGCCATCCATCCATCCATCCATGCCCTCCAGAACGCCTGATCTCTTTTAATATGTATTTCGGGGAATCCATAAATAACAAGGTGAAGTATTGGGATGCTGTTTTCTCTGCTGACCCATCCGCAGTCCTGGTTCCTCTTGGAAAAGCCTGTCATGTCCTGGGACACGGTGAGGTTACAGTGGGGACAAGGGCTGTGCTCTGGAGAAGGTTTGGCCTGGCATGCACTGCACGAAGGAGGAGAGGGTGTTTATGTACTTCCAAGCCTTCCACCTTCCTGAAATGTTCTGTTTCTCAGCATTTGCTCAGGAGCACACACGGCAAATCCAGATCCACAGGAAAACTCGTCCTTTTTCACTGAAAGATCCTGAAATGGAAGGTGACTTCATTCCTGACTGGCAGCCATTCTAATTCCATGCTGAGCAAGGGAGCAGCCTCTTACTCACTGTGTTACAAATATTTCTGAACTGAACGTCCACAGCATCCAAAAGAATGGCCCACATCGTGCTGCATTTGCTGCAATTCCATTATTGAGAGTTAGCAATAAAACTCACGCAAAATTCTCCGCCCTTCCTGTCTCTCCTCGTTCAACGGACGTTTGGAAATGGGGCTTGCAAACGGGAGAGGGTGAATACGGTGTCAGCAATCCCTTTTTTAATCCCTTTGCGTCCAGCTCATCCGCCTAAGTGAGAAGCCTGTGCATGGATAGTTTTCAATGGCCTGTGTTAAATGAAGGGCTGATTCCACCCCCCCTGCCCCGGGGACGGAGGACCATTTGCTGAGCAGCCGCTGTCGGTGACATTAAATGTCATCCCAACCATCCCTCTGAGGTGGCATTGGATGGAAAATATCCCAGAATCCTAAAAACTGACCCTGAGCCAGTGGGAGCTTGTTGTTCCCATGTTGTTCCCAAGACAAAAAACTGGGGAGAGCTGGGTCTTAGGGACACTGTGCCTCGGTTTTCCACCTGCAAAATAGCAACACGAGGATTTCGGGAAAGCATTATTGTATTTTCCCCTGACACGGATTATTCTTTTTTTAGGAGGGCTCTTCTAGCAAAGCCAAATCTTTCCAAAAACTTGATTTACCAACGAAACCACTCTACAATAATTAGTAACCTCTCTGTCTTGAGGAAGGCAAAGGTTTTATTCTGCTGTCCAAGCTTAATTATATTTTCAGAGCCATGACACGGAGGCTCAGATGAAGTTCTTGCTTTGTGTGCAAGAAAGTCACACCACATTTGCATTTGTTTGACAGAAGCCCTGATCTCATCCAATATGGAACGCTTGAATTTGGCAATTCTCCCGCTGGACATCTATTTTACATTCTGCCTAAATTCCAGGCAAAATATCATTCCTTGCACTTAAATGCTGATACCTGTGAGGGAGGGAATAAAGCCTGGTCCGCCCAAATGAAATCCCCTGTGGGGCCGTGCATCAGAGCTCTGTCTCCACCAGCCAGCAGAGGCTGCTCTGATGTTAATGATTCCTTACTAAAACATTCATTATTTTTGGTAATAGAGCACCTGGAGGAAATGAAACCCAAATATTGAAAGGATGAAATGATCTGTGAGCCGGAATGCTGTGGAATGTGCAGGCTGGGAAGAAGCAGTCCCTGACCCAAGTCTTCTGGACAACCTGCTCCCCACTGGATTTTCCAATGCTGGGATGGGGCCAGGTGGGCTCCAGGAGCAGCAGAGCACATCTTGCTTCCCATGAGACGGTAAGAATTTGGATTACTCCTCTAGCATATAAATTCTGTCACTCTGGCCCTTAAAAACTCAGGGTTTGTTCAACGAGGAGAGCTGTGGATTTTAATTGGATACTTGAAATAAACAGATTCTCTGCCCTTACTTAGCAAACGGGATTTTTTTTTTTTATTTTCCAATTATTAATTTCCTTAAATGTAAAGTGACATCTAAAATGAAAAGAGTTTATTGCTTGCCAGGAGCAAAGCCAGCCTAATTTAAGAAATCCAGAATTAAAGCTTTTGAAGCATATCGGGGCATGTTTATAAAACAATTATCATTGCAAACCTTCTCTCTGCTCAATGCAGCCTCTTCAGGCCACCTCCAAAGCCTGAAATTTCACCACCAGTCGTCCCCATCCCAAAATGTTTCATCGATTGCATCGAATCAGGTCACCCTTTGACTGCAGCTTCCCTCTGTCGACCCAGGAGTTCAAGGCCAAACCAAACCCACCTGGAACGTACTCGATGCTGAAAAGAAATCAACTCACCGTGTGAAAATTAAGGAGTTGGGCTCATTATTAATAACTGGCAGCAGACAAAGGAGTGCAGTGACCACTCCAACAGAGCATTTAAATCCTTGCACAACATGCTCTGCTTGTGCTAGGCTGGTTTCACAAACAACAGCTGTGGAGTTCGTTAACATATGAATCCCCTTGAGGTAACTCGGAGGAGCCAAATGTGCTAAACTAAACACCTCATTAGAACAGTACTTTAAAAAAAACCAAAAAAAAACCAAACCAAAACAAAGCGAAAAAACGCAACCCCAACCAAACCCCAAACTAATTTCACATTCCACCTCCACACGTGGAGATTCTGTTGTGTGGAATCCATTCATCTGCGTGGCTGGAAATAGTGGGGGTTAGAATCGGTAATATGGGCTTTTCTCTGCTGAGATGCACTTGAGACTGGAGTGCCTTTGAAGTGCAGCCCGTCACAAAGAAGCAATTAACTGAGGACAATGATGTTTTCTTCTCCTCCCCGTGGCTGAGCACAGGACACAAGTTTGTACTCAAATATGCAGAATGCCACTTCTCTTGAATCTGGAGGCTGAATGAACACGACCAAAGGGACTCTCGCCTGGGTGGGGCAAGGCAGAATCACACCAGGTGCCCCTGGGGTCACTGTGTCCCCCAGGAGGGCCTTGCAAGGGGTTTTCAGGGAAATCCTCCATCAAAACACTGCTGCAAGTCCAGGTGACAGCACACAAGAGGTGCAAAGGCAGTGGGGGAAACACGTCCTGACCTGGTTCCTGCAGGCTCCAGAGGTGCCCTGATCAAACTTTGCACCAAGAACAGCTTCTTTCACTCCTTCTTCATTTCTCCACGACGCTACTGGGATAATTCTGCTGGTAAAAAAAAAAAAAAACAACGAAATATTCACGAGCTCCTTGGATCTGCTCCTCCTGGCAAGCAGCATCTCCTGCCCCAGGTGATGCTGCTCAGAGAAGCACAGGAGCGTCAATGTCTCCCGCGACGTGGCTGTTCCAAAACCACACAGAAATCCAGGCCTCTCCTCAGGCAATCACCTTTCCTTCTCTGTCTCCAGCTGGATTTGTTGGTGACTGGAAGGACGGATGTGATGGGCACGTGTTTCACGGTCCACAGGGAATTTTACAATATAAAAAACAATAAAAAGATCGATCCCCAAAAATGCCTGCCCCCCCGAAAATATATCAGTTAGTCACCCCTCTTTTTTACCAGTGGTTTTCTGTCTGCATCGAGATAATTTTTAAGAGATGCTCACGGAATTTATTAATTCCTAAATGGGAGCGCAAGTTTCTTTCAAAAATGTAGATGTATTTTCAGATTTTGACAATGAGCTAAAAGGCAAATAACTGGGAATTTTTTTGGGTGTTAGAGTCTTATGAAGCAACAGCCCATTTTCCTTCAGGAAACTGTGGTTTGAGGTTCTCCTGAATGACCTCAAACGATAGGATGCTACGGAGCTCTTAGTTTTTTGGTCTTTTTTCATCCAAAATCTTATTTTAATGCTCCAACCACATCTATTTTATGTTTCCTTTATCAGGAAAGACATCAACCTAATTAGCAATGATAATTTGGAACTTCCATAAGAAACCTTTCACATGGATATAAACAACAGAATTTGGGCAATATTGACGTACTTATGCATGCTCCATAGTTTTTATTTTCCTTTTAAAAGCCTTTATCCCTGAAACTTGGGCAAGGAACTTGGCTTTAGGGAGCTGGGGGAAAAAAAAAATCTCATGCCTACAATCTCATTTTTGTTCGCTTTAAAGCATAGCTTTATAACATGTTGGAATTTCCTCAAGGTTTTGTAAATACTCGTCTGAATTCCTCCCAGGTATTAGTATGTCATCCAAAAACCAGAAAATACTATTTATTCTCTGCAGGATTCAATCCGTTCTTCTTTGAAATCCTGCAGGTAACTGGCTCCCCCCAGGGTAATATTTCCTGCCTCAACAGGCACAAATGTGGGAGTTCAGTCGGAATCAGTGTGGTTTGAAAATTCTGATTCATACGGCGCTGCCAGGATTTGGCCAAGCAAGGCTTGGAAAAGTCTATTCCCTCTGCCAGTTTTGGAGGTGAATCCTGTGGTTTGGGGATTTTGATGGGCACACAGTGTGCCCTGACTTCCACATGTAAATCAGTCCCACCCTTCCAGCGCCCGTTCCTGCATTTCCGTGCTGTCTTTGCCCGTGTTCTGCACAATTATACCTCTAACAAGTGGAAATATTCTGGCCACTTTTCCTTCAGCACAGTTTTTGGCTTGGTAAACCCAACTTTCCCTCCTCCCACTGGCATTATCGTGCTGCTTTCCAGCCTGGCTCCAAGTTTCGTCTGGTTTTTGTGGTTTAACAGCTTTAGCAGTGGAGGTACCAAGAACCGCCAGGGGTCCTGCCCTTCCTGGGATTGGTGCATCCCATTTTCTGAGACAAATGCTGTGTGATAACCTTTGGGAAGATCCAAGCCGTGCCTTTAGCATCCTCACTCCCTCCCAGGCTGTGAACGTGCTGTGATCAACGTTATTGATTTTTAACTGCTGCCACATTTCATAGACCTAAATTGAGCTCAGCACCTTCTCCAGCGGCAGTTCCCTCATCCAGCCGACACCCAGCAGCTTCTCTCTCTGTTTGGGGAATTGTACACAAACAGCAAACTGATTTCTGAGAGTCTTTTTCATGGAATTACCATAACAACCAGGGCAGCCATTTAAAGCAAGACAAAAAAATGCAGAATTTCTGGGCTGGTTCCTTATTTGCAACTTAAATTGTTCTAAGCAGGAATTTGTGGTGGGCACATGACGTTTTGCAGAGGCTTTGTAAGGACTTCAGAATCCATCTTGCTGCCCTCGGAAAACCCAAGACTGAGCACTGTGACTGCAGCATAAACCTTTAAACTGTATTTTTACTTACCGGTAAAAATTCCTTTGCATCGATGTATTTTCAACAGCAGTTGCATAAAATACTGTTCATAATAAGAAGGTCTTGAAATACTCCGCTCTTTTCATGCATCTGGAAAGTCTCATAAATGACTTTTTATCTATGAGCTTATTTTTTGGAGTCCGTCTTTCAGTGCTGTGTTTTTGATGAGTTAATAAATAACCCTCAAACCCCACAAAACAGAATGAGAAGACAGTGGCAACCTATGAGGGAGCTGCTGCAAAGCTGAAGTTATTTAATGGAAAGCTCTCATTTTGGATCCTAGTACAAACCTGGGACTCAATTGCAGCTTAAACCATCACCCGAGTGAAACCAAGAGATTCAGACCATGGATTTTTTTTTTTTTTTTTTAAATTTAAACCCTCGTGTCTCTTTCTGCCTGCAGTCGGTGCCTCCAAAGAGAAACTCTCTCTCTGCTTTGACAAGAGACAAATTTGGCTCTCAGAGCTGCCCTGCGTTGCTCTGAAAAATGAAATTTCATTTGGGGAGTTTCCATCAGCTCCTGTGTTTCACCATCTTTCTCCAAGGCTACAGCAGAGAGCAATAAAGGAGCAGGTCACCACAAAATGGATTAAGTGCAAACTCACATGTGTCACACCAAAGTTCACCGTTGATTGAAAGTAAAATAGATTTAAAAGTCTTTTCAAAGCAGCAAGATTCTCGAGGAATAGATCAAGTCCCTTACTTTTATATTGCCATAAAGCTACAGAGACATCTCCTGTCTCTCGTGTGTTTCGAAAGGATCACGATATTATTTGAGGGCCAAATGAGTTAATAATAATAATAATAGTGATATTAAACCCCAACAAGACTATTAGGAAATAATTGAGAATTAATAATCATATTTTTAAAAGAAATTTCTGTGACCTTTAACCTAATCTTGGTTTAATTATAGAAATACTTTCACCTCAAGATGATTAAAATTATCAATTTTTTCATTCTTAGTAAAGCTTTCTGTGTTGCTCATAGAGTTCTACTGGACATCTCTGTTATTCATGAAATTAAAGAGCTAAAAGAATATTAATTAAGGAAGAAACAAATATATTCAGCCCATAAAATGAGCAGGGCACGCATGAAAAAAGAAATAAATAAAGAGAGGATTAAATTCTTGCAAGTTGTTCAGCGCTGAATTAAGTAACGGACTAAACACAGGCTTTTCTTGCCCTCCCTACTCAAGATTTACTCTACTAATCACCCACCTTTCAAACCCTTAATATACTAAAGCATTTGCCTTCAAGGCAGCAATAGCTGAGGACTGCCATCGAAATGAACGCGGCTTTTTTCTTGCCGTCAGGCAAAATAATTACGTCGTATCTGCCAGCGGTATCTTTGGAGTCCCACCTTCGTGTGAGGGCAACCATCGCTCCGCTGAGGTTTCGCTGAAAACCTTCAGCAGCAGCAGCAGCTGCTGCACTGAAGGAATGCAAACTAAAAGTGACTTTTTCCATGCCGTAAAGATGGACCCCGACTCGTACGTCTTGCTTCCAGCTGTTTCAAAAGAGCATTTATTAACACCTGCAGCAGGGTTGGTTTCGCTGCACGGGAGATGTCTGAAGAAATCCCATGGATTTCAGTCAGGACATGTGTGGATCTCAGCACCGGGGCTGAATTTTTAGGATAAACCGTAAAAAAATTCTGCCAGCGCCATGTTTCTTCCTCATTCCTCGTGTTTCTCCACCTAAAGAAATCAAAATAAATACAAAAGGGCTCAGCAGCGAGCCTGACACAGTTTGAATGTGGGTTAAGAAGGCCAAAAAAAAGAAAAAAAAAAAAAAAAAGGCAAAAAAATTGTTATGATTCAAAAAACCCACTCACANAAAAAAAAAAAAAAGGCAAAATAATTGTTATGCTTCACAACACCCACTCAGAGCCAGCAGTCTGTGAGGAAGGAATTTATGTCAACACATCAACACTGCAAATCGTCAACGTCCTCTTTAAAGGAAACAATATCTCTTCTAAGTTTCCTTCAGATGGGAATGACTGACCCCCAAAAACACGCAAAAGGACCTTGAAATGAAAGGCTGCTGCAGCGGCTCCTCCCAAGTTTCCAGCACAATTATATGCTTATTACTTCGGAAGAGTTCGAAAACAAGCAAGCTGCAGCTTTTAATGAAGCTTTCATAGCAGTGAGAACTATGAAAAAGCATTTAAAGCAGCTCATCTCCTCCTCTATTCAGGCTCTCTTTCATTTCCAGAGGCAGTTGTGAGGAGAAATTGGATGCCATCCAGTTTGGGTTTATAAGGAAGCAGAAAAGGAGATGATGGTGGAAGTTTGTGCTTTCCTCCCCCATGCAAATTTGATCATCTTCAACGTTTGATCAGGTTTTGAGGAACACGAGACAAAAAAAAAAAAACCCCAGCAGATATTTCCAATCACGCATTTTGAAAACCTCAAAGGAGCTTTGCAGAGCCTCCCTGTACCCAGAGCTGCTTCAGACCGCTCTTTTTATTATTTCGGGGGGAGATGTAGAACACAACCCGTTACTTAGCCCTGGCATCTGATCATGAAATCCTGACTCAGAGCATCTCCAAGTCCTGCTTACAATGCACAGACATACATCCAGCCCTTTGTACTGTCATGCTGCCTCCCTAACAAGCCAGAAATATGTGTGGAAGTGGAGAAGACATTCCAGGATCAGAGGAACAGTCACTTAACAATATATCACGGAGACTGATCCCTTTGTCAGCCCACAAGAGCTCAGCGTGACCCCAAAGGAGATGTTTTTATTATTGGGGGGG
>WEKY01040160.1:105564-130358 GCA_013390045.1 Picathartes gymnocephalus | reverse complement strand
GGGGGGGGATGCAATTTTCTTACCTTTTTATGGCGCCATTTTTATTACCAGCATTATTCACAATTCCCTAATTAGAGAGGGTAACGTGGGTAGCCTGGTTTTCGCTCTTCAGTTTGGGTGCACAGAGATGTATTTTCGCAGTAGGTTGGAATAACAATAATGCTTCTCCTTTCTGGTTTTCTGTACAGAGTTCAGTGGGCCACAGTATTTTTCCTGTGAGTCTGCTCCAACGCTGTGGTCCCACACATGCGCTCGAAAAGATGGGGCTGAAGGGTTTGTTCATTTGTTTTAAAAGAGCTCATTTGAAACGCTGCAACCAGAGCTTGCTTCAGGTTTAATTTCTAAAAGCTCACGCTACCCTTTAAGTGAAAAAAATAACAAATGTTGACACTGCAAAGCTGTCCAGACTGAAGCAGCCGAATTCAGGATCTCACGTCCCCTCTGTGCTCCTGGCTCTGTGTGCCAACGTGGAGCACGAATCCCCGCTGTGGGAAAGAACAAAGCCATTGCTTTGTAGGCGCTCAAAACCTGACCAAGGGGAATTTAACCTCACGACGGATTTGCTTGTTGCTTTGCCTGTTTGCTTTCATAAGAACTGCAGTAGAGTGTAAAACCTGCACCTGAAAAGGGCAAAATATGGGATATTTCTGGGTTCCCAACAAGTTTCTGGACAACTGTGAAGAAACCTCATCACACAGCGAGGTATTGACACCAGAGGGTACAAACTGCCCCAAATCTTGTTTTTCCAGACCTTGGAGAGCCACAGCTCTCTGGCATTTCGAGGGAAGTTGTGAAACAATTCCAGGCTCAGGATTTCACTTGACAGACCCAGCACAGCCCTAAATGTTGCCTGTGGGGAAGTGATTCCTGTTTTTGTTCGTTTGTTTGTTTGTTTCTCTGTCTGTATCTCACTGCCCAGAAGCCAACGAGGGGATTTTACACACAGCGGAGTTTTCTCCTTCTCACTTCCAGGCAATGAGCTTTGCTCCTGCCAGTTAAACCCACCTCAGAGAAGGAGAAAGGAAGAGAGAAATGCCTGCTCAGTGAATCTCAGAAGAATTATGGAGTTGTACAGCCCCAGAAGGATTTTAGGCAGTTTTATATTGCCCGGCTCGGCTCACATTTATTTTGTCTGTCTCGGTGTCTGAGCTGTGTGCTGGGTAGAGAAAACTTCCCCTGGTGACTGATGGATCTGAGCAATCTGGCGTGGATCTGGCTGGGTGGAACAGAAAAGAGAGCTCTTAGCCGCACAGAAGGCCAAAATCTGTACTGCATTATGTATTTATTTTATTATGCTGTATTGCATTTAACGCAAGCAAGAACTAGAGAGTGTTAAAAAATAGTTTTTACCTAGAGAAAAACAAAGAGTCACTGAAGAATTGGGATTTTTTTTAACAGTTAAATGCTTCCATATACACTTAGTTATATGTCCAACTTCTTGAACTCAGAGGAGGAATAACTGCAGCAATTGTGCTTCAAATGTAACTGCTCCCCTAGACAAAAACATAAACACATCCTAAATCAGAGTAATTATCCAATTGTGCTGGGTTCTGACTATGTGAGACACTCAAAAAGTCTCCCACGAACCTGGAGGTGATCTGAGGAAGTGTTCTGCCAGTGAAGATTTACCCACAGTTTCACCTGATAAGATTTTTCATCTTGTTTTGAGCAGTGCAATTTGCCCTCCTCAGCACGCTGCCTTGCATTCATACATGTAGAGAAGAACTGGATTGATTATCTTCACTCCTCCTGCCACCAAACTCAGCAAATTAGCTGCTCGTGATTCCAGCAAATGACTGCTCTTTTTTTTCCTTTTTTTTGTTTTTTTCCTGCTGCTCCGGGAGAAATTGAACTGCAAAGCTTTGGCTGGGAAGCCAAGAAGCTGTTCAGGAACTCCCCAAAGAGGAGGAAGCTGGAGAGCTGCTGTTAGAATCAGTCAAGAAGCACAGAAAAAAGTGGGATGGTTCCGGGCTCCCAGGGAACCCAAGGAAATCGAGCTCTGCTCCTCGTGGTGCAGAGTGAGATGGAGCGCTGGGTGTCCCACTCAGACAATCAGGGGTGCTTTGGGTTGGAAGGGACCTTAAATCCCCTGCTGGAGACCCCACCACTGCCCCCAGCAGCTGTGCCGGGGCTGGACAACTCTTCTCAGGAATGAACTTTCCCCAATGCCCGCCCTGCGCCTGCCCTGGCCCAGCTGAGGCCGTTCCCTCTCCTCCTGTCCCTCTTCCCTGCGAGCAGAGCCCGACCCCCCCCACCTTGTGCAGAGCCAAAAATTCCCCCCGATCCCCCTTTTCTCCAGGCTGAGCCCCTTTTCCCAGCTCCCTCAGCCCCTCCTGGTACTCCCAGCTCCTTTCCCAGCTCAGTCCCCATCCCTGGACGTGCCTCGAAGCCCTTCCTGTCCAAAGTGGCCCCAGGGCTGGGGCTGTGGCCCCCGATTTCCCTGCTCCTGCAGGTACCAGCAGGGTGCCCTTCCTGCTGTGACCACGAGCCAGGAGCAAGCCCAGCCTCCAGAAACCAGAGTTAAACCGAACGCCACCAAGCCTCGGGATTTTCCCGGTGTCGGGAGCCAAGCGTCTCGCACGGCCACAGAGCATCTCCAGCCTCAAGCCCAGCTCCCCAGCCCTGGGATCTGGGACAAATCGCTTTAATTTCGTCTCCTGCTTTTCCTCTCACCTCAGCAACGCACTTTCTGCCACTTGGGGGGAACTGCTTGTTCCCTCTTGGCCGTTGCGTGGACGTTGAGTCCGAATGAGGAACGATAATCCATCATTTCTCAACTGCACTCTCCGCCAAAAAAACGAAGGAAAAAAGAGCAGAAGGGGAAAAAAAAAAAAAAAGGGAAGAAAGCTAATTCCAAGCTGGGAGGAGCTGTGATTCTTCAAGGAGTAAGGACATCTTTCAGTTTTGAGAACTTTCTGCTGCAGTGTCTGCAGCTGAGTCAAATCTGCTGCAGCAGGAAGGTGCTGAGAGCAGGACGGACTCCTTGATGGGAGTGCGTTGCAGGGAAAATCCCACTTTTCAGGGAAAATAAAGATTGAAGAGCTGCAGGGGGAGGCAAACCCTGGGCCCAGCCACTCTCCAGGGCTCCCACTCCTTGCTCTGGGCCCTCATTTGATGTCTATCTATCTTGAGAGAAAGTTTAACCAAGTTCAGATTTACCCTTTTTTTTTTCGCCTCTCTGACCATTCATTTTCCCTAAAAAAATCCCCTTCTCTGAATATAAATTTGCCAGTTGAGTTTTTGAGACACTGAAGAAGGAGAACGAAGCTTGATGAGCTCTGTCTCAGGCTCTGGTGTGGTGGCATCCAGCCCCATCCAGTGCAATTTAAATATTTCCCTCTCATTTCTCCTCCAGCCCAGTAATTCCCCCCCCCCCCCTTCTTCCTTTGTCTTTTAAATGTTATTTGTATCATTTTATCCTCCCTATTCATTTTTTTTCCCCCTTCCATAAAACCCAATAAAATATTAACGTGGCATAACAAATTTGTCTGTGCTGGGAGTCTCTTGGAACTATTGATGAAGCCATGAATAAATTATGAAACTTGATTTTGCTGGTGGTAGATCACATTTCAAGTGTTTATTATATTTTCTATGAAGTAAGCTCATACAACAGAGCTATTGGTTTTGTTTACCTGCTTTTATTTTAGGTAGTCTTTAATTTATTAACCTTTGGAGAAGGTAATGTCTGATGTAGAGCAACCTAAAATAGGAAAATCCCATTTGGATCAATTTTTGTAGTTTTTGTTACATGGAAAAGAAAAAAAAAAACAGGAAAAAAACCCAACACTCTGCTTTTCACAGTAAAAAAATAAAAAGACAAATGAATATTTTTTCCTTATGTTGCTGAGCTGCATCTTCCAATATCACCTTGGCCTAAGGAAAAAACTTCCAAATGTAATGAGCAGTGCTCACTACTAAAAAAAAAGAAAAATCCCCAGACCTTGAATATTGTAGCAATAATTCTATTTTCTTTGGGAAATATGTCTCCCCTTAGCAATCTTAATCAAGACTTTTATTCCAATTATGAACTAATTTGAAAGTTTAAGTGTGGGTTGCTCTTTTTGAAATTATAATTATATGTTAGGTTTTTTTTTTTGGTTTGTTTTTTTTTTTTTTTTTTTTTTTTTTTTTTTTTTTTTTTTTTTTTTTTTTTTTTTTTTTTTGAGGGAGATTGATGGCAAAATAAACCTGAAGTAGTTTTTCTGGAGATGTCTGCACTGCTGTGAGTTTTCCCTGGTTTACTGACAAAGGATCTGCTCATTTGGGCATCTTATTCCTGAAATAATCTAATCAGAGATGAGGTTTTTTTTGTAACATGGATGTTCCAACAGTCCATTTATGAGAGGCAGAAGAGAGTTGGAGTTCAGTGTCTGAAACAAAGAATTCCTGATGTTCAGCTGTCACTTCCAGCTGATCACAAACAGAGCTGCTGGCAGAAACAAAGGAATCCCTGCCTTTTCAGGCTCTTTCCCTCATCCCTGTGGGCCACACAGCGTTCAGAGCAGCAAATTCCGTTTTCTTCTTTGTTTTAAGCACAGCTCGTTCAAAGAAGTGTTTTACCTTCATCCATTCCAGAAATTCAGTCCCTTAAAATACAAATCAGAGGATTAATAATTAGGAACAAATCGCCAGCCCTCATTTTCCGGGAGTGTTTCCTGTTTTAGGCGTGCAGCGTCACTCCTGTGGGTCTGCGCTTCCTCTCCCAGCCCCTCCCAGACCTTTGGCGTTACAGGTTGTGTGATGAGTGAAGCATTTGAGTTCTGATAGAAAGAAAGGGATTTTTCTCCATCTTCCCTATGGAAGAATGGATAATTGGTGGATAATCTCTTGGGAGAGGGTGCAGCAGCATCCCCCACCACCATCTCCCTCCACTGGTGACTCTGCTTCCCACCTCCTTCCTGAGTTTGTAACTGGCTGAATCCATAAAACCCTGACAGCGGGGTGGGAAATGTCCATTTGGATGAGAAAAGACAACTCAGAGGATTAATAATTAGGAACAAATCGCCAGCCCTCATTTTCCGGGAGTGTTTCCTGTTTTAGGCGTGCAGCGTCACTCCTGTGGGTCTGCGCTTCCTCTCCCAGCCCCTCCCAGACCTTTGGCGTTACAGGTTGTGTGATGAGTAAAGCATTTGAGTTCTGACAGAAAGAAAGGGATTTTTCTCCATCTTCCATATGGAAGAATAGGTAATTGGTGGATAATCTCTTGGGAGAGGGTGCAGCAGCATCCCCCACCACCATCTCCCTCCACTGATGACTCTTCTTCCCACCTCCTTCCAGAGTTTGTAACTGGCTGAATCCATAAAACCCTGACAGCGGGGTGGGAAATGTCCATTTGGATGAGAAAAGGCACCTCGGAGGAGGGCACGTGGAATGCAGATGAGTTTCTCCAAGTGGCCCGAACGTGGCACCCGGGGACCTTCATGGAACGGACGTGGCAAGTGGCCAAGGCAGGCACAAGCCCAGCTGCAGCCACCCCTCGAGCAAGCACAGGAGGGGCTGCTCTGAAGTCCCTCCTTCAACCACTCTGCTCCTGACGGAAAATAAAAGGTGGTGATAGGACCTGTGCTACTTAAAAAAATGAGTCAAATTTGCCGGGCAGGGAGAAAATGCCTCGCATCCTCTTGGCGAGGAGAAATTACAGCTTTCCACCTATTTTCCCCCTCCCCCTTTTTTTTTTTTTTTTATGTAGTGAAATGGTCCCTAGAGGAATGATGGTCGTTGTCTCCTGTGGATCTCGGACAAAAGAGGCTGCTGCTTTATCGATCTCCGCTCCTTGCTGCAAAGTTATAATTAAAAATGAGTATTGAAGCTGGTTCCAGCCTAACCTGGCACTCCAGAGCTGGCTGTGTGCAATAAAAATCTCCTCGTGTTCTCCTCACCAGGAGAGGCCTCGGTGATCCAATTTCAGGGTTCTGCAGTGGTAATTGGAGGCTGCAGGAGGCTGCTCTGCACAAGCTCAGATTAGGACTTAGCTGGGAAGGTGTCAGATGCAGCCACAGCTCAGCCCCACCCCCTGCAGATTTTGGGGAGGATCAGGACAGGGCTGAAGGTGAGAAGTCCAGTACTCTGCACATTCGAAAATTAGGAGTAACTAAATACACCAGGAGGTGGATATATGTTGGTTTTAATCAGCAATTATTGATGAAAATGGTATTAAACTTCTATAATGCTAACTTCTCTGACAGCTTGGTTGGGTTTTTCTGGCTTGGAGGAAGGATGACAACACTGCCAGATGATCTGTCTGCGAGAAGGGAAGATCATTCTCTGAGCACATGAACAGTATGAATATATATGCCGTGAATACGTTTATAAATACGGCCAGGACAGGATCTGTTTAAACAGGAAAGGTCAGGACTGAGCCCTCAGGAACCTCATTTCAGACAGACCGAGGGCTGCGCTTCCCTCGGTGTTTACATGTGCTCGCTCACATTTCACAGTGGAAATTGCCTCTGTTAGAGCTCATTTTATACCTCGCTTGCGAGTGGAACTGAGTAATTTTTTAATACATTGAGTTCTCAGACCTCGGGACATTGCGGTGCAAGGGCGTTGTGCCTTTGAGAAGCACCTCAGCCCTTGTGCAGTCTCTCCTGGGGTCCAGCACCACCCCAGAACCCCGAATTTCCCACTTCTTCTGCATTTCTTTTAAAGATGGGCAAATGGGCCGTGATCTTCTCTAGCTACTGATTTGTGTAGCTGCTGATCTTATGTGCTTGGGTGGCAGATGGATGGTGCAAGCCGTGAAATACGAAGGCAAAGGAAAGGGTAGCCCGTGAGATTGCTAATCAATTTTCCAAAGAACTGTCTTGCAGAAGGGCCAGCTGCAAATTGTTTCATATTTCTTTTTAATTTACACAAAACCATCTGAGGTGACCTGCTGGCATCTGTCTGTGTTGACTTTCATGTATTTTATTGGTCTTTTAGCACTGCTTCTATTGCTCATCAGCTACTCTATACGTCTCTGTAAAGTTTCCCAAGGAAAATAAAGATGCTTACGGTGAAGATGATTTCCCTCATTTTGGGACACATTACATTTATTAATCTAATGCTGAATCTCTTCATATTTCTGCTTTGGAAAGTGTGAATGGCAATTTAGGCTCTCTTGTGCTGGCTGCTCTGCTTCTTAATGGGACATATCCTGACAGCCAATCTCATGCACTTGGAAGAGAGAGATAAAACATGGGGAAGAAAAATTATCAGCAGCTCTTTCACAGATAGGGAGCTGAGTAAGGGAAGACTTGCTTTAGCTCCCATGAAATAATCTCTGGCATGGTCAGGGGCTGAACTTTGATGCTGGGCTCTGCTTCTCAAGGCCAGGCACACATCCATCCTCAGTTCCAAAGGAATAAAGATGATTGTCTTGGGAAAAGTCAGAATTAATTGAGAGAAAACAGAAATTTGAAAGTTGCTGTTGATGGGAGAAACACTAAGAAAATGTCTGTATATCACTTGCATTTTTTAAGTATTTCAAATGGTAGCAGCTTTGATTTTGGAGTGTGGGGAAGATGATCTGTCAGCTTCTTAAATTTTGCTTTGTTTCTCAGAGGAGAAAGGAGAAAGCCTTGAAGATTAAAAACAATAGTTGAGGTTTGTTAATTTGCAGCTCTTTGCTTTTGCCTTCAAACAATTGCACTGTAACAGCTCATGAAGGCTGCATGATAGTTGCTGCAACAACACTTCTAATGAAGTGATTTTCCTCTGTTATTAATGCATCTGAAGAAATCTCAGCAAAGCTTTCATAAAAGCCCACTGGACTTTTCTCCCCGTGTCTACAAGCCAACATCTGATTATCCCCTTTGTTATTTCCATCAGGCACTAATAGTGTTTCACGTGGCTTAAAAATTGAGGACAACATCCTCAGCTGCTCGGAGTGGGAAAACTGCCTGGGCTCCCTCAATCACACCCACAAGAATCTCCCTCCCACCTCAAACAATAAAACCCATTTCTATCAGCAACAGCAAGATGCTGCTTCAACAGGAGGGAAAATACCCCTTAAAATGAATTTATTTTCCCTTTAGCTTCCAACGTGACTGTAATTTTTTCTAATAAGAGGAAAATCCTTGGTAGGACAAATGGTTTAAATATTTAAATAGGGAGATTAAACGGGTTGCTGTGAGTTTAGCGGAAAAGGCAAGCAGTGAGGTGATAAAAGAGAATTAGGGAAGACACGGCAAGCAGGAGCAGGAATTAGTGATGCCAAGCAGCAAACCTTGGTGAGACCCTCCTGAATCCGCCTTGACTGGGAAGTTGGGTTCTGTGGTCAGTGACGCCAGATCCTCAGGTGGTTTATTCACAGAGGCTTTGCTTGGCTTTGAAGTCAGAGGGAATTTTCCCTCAAGGTGAGGCCGCAGACGAGAAAAGGCAGCGGATCAAGGCGGGTGTGATGAGTTTGTGAAATGCAGAATGTCGCTTCTGCTCGTTCAAAGTCGTTTCCCAGCCCTGGGCCTAGGCTGGGTGCCAAGCAAAGCCAGGCCCTCGTCAGGAATGAACCACAAATTTCACAGAGTAAAGACAACCCTTCCCTTATGGGGAAAAGACCCCCAACCCTCCCCCATCACCAGACTTCAGCTAAATATTGCAATATTTACAGCAAATGACGTAAACCTTGACGGTGTCTGGGGAGGATTAAAACCAACACCAGCTCTCTCTTGGCTTTTTAAACTCCAGCCACACCAGCGAATCATTGTTTTTATTGGACTTCAAGTCTCACTCCTACCCCTGAAGAAGAAGAGGACTAAAAGTCCCTCACATGAGGATGGTAATGAAGGGTCTGCGCTTTCTTCTGCAAAGACCTTGTTAACTTGTCCAGGAGCACTCTCTATTTTTCGCATGTGTCTGCTGCAATATCTACGGGAGCTGGAAAATGAGACCCCTCTTCACAGCAAAGTGGTTCTTTTCCCTCTTTTTTCCAGGGCTGCTCTCAAGGACAAGGGGTTATTAGTGGCCTTTCACTCTCCAGGGCAGGAACTTTTCAGGCTTCAGAATTTTTCACCCCGTTGAGTGAATGCGATCCATTGAATTTCTTTATTGCTTTCATGTTGCTAAGGTCTACTTCGATTTTTGAGAAAATAATTAACTGCTACTCAAGCCGGGAGAATGAAACTGGAAGCGCAAAAGTAACACAAAGAAATCCTCAAATAACCCCAGAATAGTATGAGCTGATTTTTTATTTAGCTGCCAGTTCTGAAAAATCGAGGGAAATCATTTTGGATTGGCTTTAACAAAGGCATTTGAAACCCTTTTGAGCGAGAAGTTTAACTGGAGGTTTGCTTGTGAAATTAAATCCTCCACTTGTTGGAGATTCTAACCAACCAAAACAAAATGAAATGTAACCAAAACAAAATAAAATGTAACCCAAACCAAACCAAACCAAACCAAACCCAACCCAACCAAACCCAAAACAAAACAAAACAAAACAAAAAAACCCCCCAAAACAAAGCAAAAAACCAAACCAACCAAACAAACAACAAAAAAATCCCCAAAAACCCAAAACCACCCCAAAACCAAAAACCAATCCATGACACCTGCGAGAGCTTTTACAACAATTAAAGTGGAAGTGTCAAAGCCGGGCTCTTCCCACGGAAATAGAAGGCGCTGGAAGGAATGGGACAGGTGGCAAACTCAGGGAGCAATGGGACAGGTTACTGCAAAGTTCCCTCACAGCAAACCTGTAGGAGATGGAAAACAAGAGTGCATTTTCCCCTGACATCCCCATGGGCTCACAGGTTCCTGGGATGTGACAACTTCAGAATCAGGATTTGGGGAGAATATTGTGCGGATGTAACTTGTGACACAGGCTACAAAAAATTATTGCGTTGCAGCTTTCCAACAGAAAAGGCAGAAGTTTTCAACCTTCTAAAAGTTTAAGTATTTTACCATCTCATTTTACAAGCAAAAAAAGAAAATGCCCTTGGTTCATTTTCCTACTTTTATTTCCTTTTCCTCGATAATTGAGAATTTTTATTAGCACTGCTGTTGAAACCAGGCTTAAGAATCTGAATTAGCCGTCAGCTCTGCCAGCCCACTTCACCCTTTGGGCACCTCCATGGAGATCCCGATGCCCAGGATTGCTCACAGATCCTCTGGATTTTATCTACATATCCTCATGTGCACCCCGGCAATTCTCAACCTCCAAATACCATTAGGAACCTCATTGTAATTACAACTCTGAGTAAACTGCTGGGTTAGAATTCCCCCCAGAGTGCTGGTCTGGCACACAGGACATCGACAGACCTCTGAATATTTGGATTCCTTCCTTTGGAGCTGCTTTATTTTCTCTGCCAAATGGTGACTTTCACATATTCTCTAATTTTATTTATCATTATTATTATTATCATTATTATTATTATTATTATTGTTATTGTTATTGTTATTATCATTATTATTATTTCTAATCTGGCTTCAGAGCAGTTGCTGTAGAGCTCTCCAATCCTGTGCAGGAGCACACCCAGCACAACCAGGGCTCTGATTTTCCTGGCCCCCTGGAGCACTCAGAGGAGGTGTTCTGAGCACTGCAGGGTGCAGTGCTGAAATCAGCCCCAAAGCCACCCCGACTGCAAAGCTCGGAGCTCGCAAACCCAGATAAGATACAGCTCCACGAGACCTGGCTTTAACACGCCGGCTATTAGTGCCTGGCAGTAGATAAATATCAAATATTAATGTTTTTATTAACTGAGAATTCAGAAAGTAATCTAATTAGCAGCCTAATAAAGAGAAATATTTGCCAAGGAATTAATCACACCTTGCCATGGTTCACTCCATTAGTTTTGACATCTTCATCCCAAGGAGCTGCCTCTGCATCCCAGCCTGGGCACCATTAAATGCAATTAACTGGGAGGAAACAGCTGCTGTTGTATCATTTGCTATGACCAAGACAGAGGCGTGATGGCAAAGCTTTTTGTTAGAAATATTTTCCAGACAAACTCTGGTTATTCTGGAAGTCAGCGGGCTCCAGCAGGAGAGCGTTGGGAAATACGATCTCCCCAGGATGGAGCCGGGGAGGGATTTCTGCGCTCTCTGCGGGCTCTGGGCCACCCCTTGATGGCAGTGGGAATGACGACTGCGAGAAGAAAAGATATTTTCTATGTTTCAAACAGAAAGAACTTGCATGGCCGGGTCTCAGCAACAACACAGCAAACAACAGGAAAACAAAGGGATGAGATTTTTCCCAGCCCACCCTGTGCAAACTCTCGGGGTTCTCTCCCAGAAGAGGCATTAAAGTCAATTTTCCAGACTAGTTTTAAGACACCTAAGAGATGACATACCCCGAGGGATTTTTTTTTTATGATACTTCTTTTCTTCCTGTCCTGATAGTCAAACTTCATTTTTCTTTTTCTTCCTCTTCACGAAATTACCCCAGGTTATGACCTTAGGGACATTATATCATTTAAATGCACCCTCCTCTGACTCTGCAGCTTAAAAAGCAGCAAAAAAAGCACCAGCAAAAAAGAACTAACAGATGTTGTAATTGAAATAAAGCAATGCTAATTACTTATACTTTATGAAAAAAAAAAATCCCATTTGTAAGTTTAATGCCACACCACATCCAAATATTGGTAATAATGGAATAGAGAACCTTTATAGTCTGTAGGCATAATGGGTTTGATTTTTTTTTTTTTTTCCCATAAAGAGAAAATCAGTTGCAGATTTTAAAAGAATTGTTTGAGGTCTTGCAGAGGTCCCTGCTCCAGCTCATCCCTTTGCCCTAAATCTCACTTTTCTCCCTGTAATGCTCCAAACTAATTCCTGGATGCGTGAAGCCGTGCCAAGCACAGCCTGCCACGATCTAAGACGTGTTTGTGCCTCTGATTACAACAGGAGAACAATAAAAACTAAACACCTCCAAAGCCCCGAGGCAAAACCTGGAGTAAGTGGCGTTAGATGAGGATGAGTTTAAACAAAACCAAAACGTTCGTGCGGGGTGACAGGGAAGATCCAGGGAATTATCCTCCTTGCCTGGCTATAAAATGAAGTGGAAAGAAAGCAGCCATAAAACACGGAGGAGGAGGAGGAGAGGTGGTTTCATTTCTGCGCCGGTTTGTGGAGCTCTCAGGCTGCACACCTTTGCTCCAGCCCTTCCCAGCACGCCTGCCGCCAAAGATAGAACACGATTTAAATTTCCTCCAGGCTCCGCAGCCTTGCAGCATCCCTGACAGCAGAGCAACAGCAACCCTCACCTCCTGCGTTTGCTCAGAGGCTCTTTAGCGGCTCGTATTCGCGTTTTTCCAATAACGAAGGCTTTTCTGCTGACAAAACTCTCACATATTTAAATGGCATCTTCAAGCAAAACGTGGTCTCCTCTTCTAAACTCCCAGGCAAGGCAAGCAAAAAAAAAAAAAAAGCCCAATTTAAGGGAAGGAGACTCAAGCAGATGGGTAAACGACATTCTCTGTGTGCCTGCACTAAAACGGGGGGAGATACAAAGCAGCTTGAGTTGGTCTTCTAAAACGTCTTAATGCAGTCTCTTCACTGTCCTTTTGCTTTCATAATGCTTGAAAAATGTTGTGGGTTTGTTGTTTTTTTTTTTCCCCCCTCTGGCTGGAAGTCGAGCCTTCCCTCCAATCTCAGCTGGCGTGTCCTGGGAATTCTCAGGTCTGCAAAAGCTCTCCTTGAGGAATTTTGCCTTCAAATTGCCAGAGCCGCCTCATTCCCGGGCCTGCCGAAACCCGGGGCTTTGGAAAAGCGGCTCCTTCAGGCAGAACTTCGTGTCTACACTCAAAGCCCCAGACAAAAGGCCTAATTAACGCCGTGCTGAGGTGCTCTTTAGCCCTTAATGAGAGAGCGCTCCATGAGCCGCCTCGGGCCTTCTGAGGAGTGGAAATTGAGGCAATCACTCCCCGAAAAGTTGCCTCCAAAGCTGTGATTGCTCGGTGGAAGAGGAGGGCTCTGGAGTTTCCTCGCTCCCAGGGCTGTAGGGATGTAAAAGCACGTCCTCAAGACGAAGCTGGCAAGGAGGTTTGGATGGAGAGCCCAAAGCACGATTCCTTTCCAGCAGGAGCTCATCCCGGATGGTTCGGCTCAGGAAGAGCACGGTTTTAGTGCTATTTGCTGCTTCACACTTGTTGGGGGTGCTGGGAAGAAGAAACAACCAGGGGGGACCTGGGTTGCTCCGCTCAGACCTCCAGGTTCTCTCTGGGGTCAACAGAGAACGAGCAGAGATTGTTCTGTGAGGCACAGAGAGGAAAATGGAATTACCAGAACCGTCTCCAAACCGTTTTCCACTCAAACAACCAGCCAATAAACGATAACAAAGGAGCGTGGAGGAATTCCTTTCCCCTAAAATCACAGGAGTACCCTTGGTCCTAGAGACTGATACCTGCTCTACATCAGGACAAGGTGGGCTGACATAAGTTTTGCTTGACCTTGAGGATGGGCTTTAAAATTAAAGAAATTAATGGCTAAAAGCTCCTCCAAACTGTAGCATTCCCATCATGAGACAACACACAGGATTTACGTCATAAGGACAGGGTTTTTTTTTCCTAAATTAATTAACTTTTAATATTCGTTTTAAAGCAAAGGTGGTCTTAGCGCACAGAAAACATGTTTGCAAATTCTTCGTGAGCAGCAAAAAATATGGGGGATGTCTGACAGAGGGTAAAGCAGCAACACTGGCTCAGTGTTTTATATTTCATCTAAACTTTTTTTTGGTGTTTATACAGTGCTACGACTCACACATTTCAAGCACGAAGTGCAAATCATTTCTCTTCTACCACTGAGTGTTCCCATTCATCATCTGAAACGCCCTTTCCTAAAGCAGGCAAAAAATAAAAAAAAAAAAACCATTTTAAAAAACAACCACGCTGAATTACTGGGTTTTTTATGCGCTTGAAAAGAAGGAAAAAAAACCCCAAACTTGTTTGTTGTGTCAGAACAAGAGGTACTGAGATTAAATCATAGGGAAGATGATTCTGCTTAGGCACGATGGAATTATTGGGAAGTAGGAGCTCCATAAACAAGGAAGGGTATTTAGCTGATCAGGTAAGAGAGATGGATTCGATGACTCTTGATTGAGTGACATTTTCCTAAACGATGCCCTTGAACACCTTTTCTTTTCTTCCCCAATATGTGGTGCCAAATTACCTCGAGGAAGCTGAAAGGTTTGTAGGCAGAAATGTCCAGCTCATCAGTAAAAAAAGGGAAACCAAAGAAAAACTGATTTTATGATCTAGATACAAAATAACATTTTGAGCTTATTCTCATCATTCTGCCAAGAGATTCCTCCGCACTACGGAAATCGTTGGAAGATTGGACTGATAAAGTCTGCTAATTTTTAGATGTCCCATGAAAAGGAGCCAAAACTGGTCGGAAATGAAAACAAACAAATTAAATCTTAGGTATTCAATAAATAGTTCTCTATAAGCAACAAAAGTTTATAAAGGGACAGGGTCCTGTGTTCTTTAAAATGTGGTTTTTACGATTTTTTTTTAATATTATTATACTTAGATTATTTTAGAATAGCAGAATTTTAGCCACCGAAGGCAGTTTTGCGCTGGGCAGGGCAGAAAAGGTGGAAATGTGTCCAAAATCCTCAGAGGATGCCGAGATCTCCCACACTTTTCCCTTTGAGTGCTTTCCCTTTGCTGAGCGCAGCTCCGGCTGCTGGGATTCGTGGCTTGAGCCGTTTGCGGAAGGGCTTGGAAAGGAGCAGGATGAGGATCAGGCACGAAGTCCCCGCAATCAATAATTTTCCCCTCCACCTCAGGTAGCCGATGTTTTATTCACAGCCACAGCTGCGGACTTGTCGGGAGGCGTGTGAGGGGCCACAGATTAAAAGGGGGTTAAAGCAGCTCTGGTCTTACGCGGAATTCTCTCCTTGGATTTCGGTCACCGCTCCTGCAGACGTTGCTCCTCCACGGCACGGGCAGATGCCACCCTCAGCAGCCACGGATCTGCATCCCAGGGCTCCTGATGAAAATGGGACAATATCTTGCGTTTTGGAAGTGAGAGCAGCATTCTGAATATCTCGGGGTTTTTTTTGGGATATTTGTATCTTTAAGGTAACGCATCCTTACTGGTGTTTTTCCACATCCAATCAGCGTTCCCATTTTCCTTGTTCCTGAAGCGCGAAAAATGAAAGAGGGAAAAGATGAACCAAATAATATCTCGTGGAGAAATGGACCTGTTATAAACACAGATTGGGCAAGAATGAAGTCTTTAATTTGTTGAAAAAGTGTGTGAGACAATCCCAGAAAGGTCAGGGAAGATGTGAGCAAAGTGCTCCAAGTTTCATCCACCAAAATAAAAAAACCAGGAGATATATCAGTGACTTTCTCCACGTAGGAGCATCCAGCTTTATGGTGAATTAGGGATGCTGAACACGGACAATTAGGAGGTTCATTCTGCTAAATCGTTTTAATTATTCTTGGCAGAGACAGAACAATTCTATAAGAGTTATTTATGATTTTTTTTTAATTAATTGAGGAATTTAAATGAGGCACTCAGAACAATAGTGCACTTGATTAAATATGCACAGAGCAATTGGCAGTGAACCCTGGAGCTGAACGCTGCGCTTGTCCAGCCTGGATGGCTTCCACGCTTTTCCTGAGCAGGAATTTTAAACATGTGATGCATTTGTGCTCGTGAATTTCACAGAATCGCAGAGTGGTTCGGGTTTGGAGGCCCCTCAAAGATCATCTCGTTCCAAACCTCTGCCATGGGCAAGGGAATATTCCACCAGAAGGATTTTGCTTGGCGATGCTTCCACTGAAGGTTTCAAACCAAATCAATCTCTGACCCACTGATAAATTCCTGGAAACTCCCGTACACGTTGCAGCTGAGATTTTTCAGGAGCACCCAGAATTTTCCTTGGTCTCTTTCCAATCCAAGTGAAAAACCAATTGATTTTGGTGGGAGCAGAGTGAGGAGAGGCGAGGAGAGGAGAGGAGAGGGGTAAAACTCCACTTCAGTGACCTGTATTCAGTCTAACTGATATTTTCTAACTTATATGCATAGGGCAACTGGTCTGATTGAGACAGGAAAAAAAATAACAGGCAGAAAACTCCAGAACCCCATTCAGAGCAGAAAATGGCCACTTCTGGAAGGGGAAAATAAGCATGATTTTGAGATGACATCTCAATGTATTAATTTACCAGACTACATTTATTTCTTAAAAGGCTAGTCTCTGAAAGTCCTGTCTCGATTTGATGATTTTGGGACTTGCCAGATATAAAGAAATATCTTTACAAGAGTTTGAATTGNGAGAGGAGACGAGAGGAGACGAGAGGAGACGAGAGGAGACGAGAGGAGAGGAGAGGAGAGGAGAGGAGAGGAGAGGAGAAGAGAAGAGAAGAGAAGAGAAGAGAAGAGAAGAGAAGAGAAGAGAAGAGAAGAGAAGAGAAGAGAAGAGAAGAGAAGAGAAGAGAAGAGAAGAGAAGAGAAGACAGAAAGTTTAAAATAGTGACAGATGGGACACTCTCTTTTACTTTTTGAAACTGTTGTAGAAACTTTTATGGAATATTTTGGCTGTGTTTTCCTGGTCATAAAAGTTTTAAACCCAACCAAAGTCCAGCACTGGGGGAGGATGCACCTTTCCATTTCACCAGTTTTATTTTTCTCTAATCATCAGGTTTAGTAGCATCCTTCCACTGCCCCCAAAATCTAAAAATCATAAAAATCACTGAGGTCTAAAAAAGAACTCTTTGGCTTCTCTGGAGCTGTGCTGGCTGTTCCAGGCTGTTTAATCTGGGATCCAAACCCAGTGAGCAATCCGTGAACAAAATCACAACACGCCGCCTATGGATCCATCCCCAAATCCCTGCAGCTGGGACCCCCTGGGGCCCCAGGGCTCCTCTCTTCTCTCCCACCACCCAAAAGTCACCAAAGCCACCCCACATTTCAGGGTAGGCTTGTCGGGTTGGTGAGTTTGGGGTTTTTTTTTTTTTTGGATGCTGATTTATTTTTAATAGGGGAAAACGCTTCATTAGCTGGTTATGTATAAGAAACTTTGAGGCAACAACAATTATTTGAACAAGTCAGAATTGTAAAAGTCCATCCATCTCCAGCTAGGAAGTAAGAAAGACACATAAAACTTGGGGAACGCATAAAAAACGCTCTGCAATGTCTAGTCCACCACTGGATTTTTGCTCCTTTTCTAACCTTAGGGCATGCAGTATTAGCTAATGGATTTTAAACTAGATATAGCTCAGTGGAGAAGGCTTTTCAATTTTATATGCAGCAGAAAAAGTGAGTTTTCACACAGAATTTATATTCCTTGCTGAATTGGAGTCCATTTGCCTTTGATCATCATAAAGAAATATAAATCAGCTGTAGCCTTCTTTTTGATTATTTACCCTCTCCCACAGACCCCTCAGGCAGAAGAGACTTGTGTTTGTTCTTGATTAATTTGCTGTTGTATTTTTAAAGGCGCGTGCCCCTTGTGGATGTTGTAGCAGGAACACGAGGGGATTTTTTTTTATGCTGGAAACAGCGGACAAGTCACATCCTTTCCTCTTATTAGTCCCATTCCAGGAGAGGTGCAGACAAGCCATAAAACCACCAGGCTTTAAACCAATGAGGTGGGAAGTGGTGGAGATGAGGGGGTTTTATAGAGCTGCTATTATTTCAAATTTCTGCTGGAAAAAAAAAAAACCCACTGTAATTTCTCAGTATTGCTCATCGGCACTGTTAAACCCGGAATTAGTTGAAGTTAACCCACTGCACGTTAATTAGAGATTGCTTGGGCTAAGCTAGACTTTTCTGGAATCTTTTTAACATATGGGGGGGAAAAAAAAAATCCTTAAAAAATTCAGCTTCAGAGAAAATGTACTGAAACGGTTGCCTCCTCCCTGCTAATTTACAGAATGCTGTAAATCCCGGGTTTTAGGGAAAATCTTGCAAAACGAGCAAGGCAATATTGCGTTGTAGGGATGAGAAAGTCTCTTTTTTGTCTGATGGAAGAAGGGGGGTGAACGCAGATGGGAGACAAGGCGTGGGGATGAGTGACAGGGAGTATCCAGTTGGATCTCTAACCCTGAGGCTGAAGGACTTGAGGCCACCTAACGCGGGAAATCTTGTCCCAAAACTGCCAGCCCTGCTCGCCTCAAACCACACAGTCTGAGCAGCAGAGTGAAAGAAAGAAAGGAAGAATCCCGCATTTTTTCCACCCCGCAGCCCTGAAGCTGGAGCTGGTGCTTGCGTCCCGGATGGCTGCACACCGAGCTCCCGCCCTGAGTGCCGTCAGTTGGGGAAATCCATCACTTTTTCCTCCTTCCAACCCTCGTAGGTGCCTGAACGTTGAGTGGGTTTGGGCTGGTGGGTTTTGTCCCTCGGCATGGGCAGAGAGGCGGTGGGTTTGGGTTTGGGCGGGAGCAGGGAGCAGGCGCCATGGCCGCCTGGCTGGGAGCTGGGGGACAAATCCATTTCCCTGAATTCCGCTGCTCGTTCCAGCCCCAGGCCCCTGGCAGGAGATTGACCAGCAACCAGCATTTGCTTCCATTGCTTTGTTTCCATACGTTTGTTGTTTTATCCCTCGCAGGCCCTCACGAATCGCCCAACCTGTGTTCTCAACACCAGCCCTCGGAGTAAACTGCAAAATGTCCAAACCCAAGGTGCGCATTGCAGCTCTGTTCCCAGCTCAGGACTTTGACTTTAACCCCCATTGAAACAAGAAATACATAGATTTCCTATATTTTTTCCTAACTTCAGGCATTAAGTACATCCCAAATTGCCTCCTCTGCTATCTTTTTGACGTGAAACAAGTCGCCAGACGGCAAATGCGTTTCAGATGTGCTGACCACCCTTCCTGAATTGCTTGGCACCCTCGGCCACCCGCGGCTGTGGATTTGTCACAGGTTAACGCAGCTCCCCCAGCCCCAGCTGCCAGCCTCTTCCTTCAGACCCGCCGCCCTTCAGTGCCTTCTCCACCAGCCCTGAATCAGACCCTGGGTCCCTCCACCCTGCCGCCAAGGAGCTCTGGGAGCACAGAGGCCAGGGGAAATTGCGATTATTTGGCCAAAGGGAGCGCAGCAAACCTCTGTGCTCGCCCAGAGCGAACCATGCACGACCGTGGGAATTGAGAGGTGCATTTCTTTGCACTGATGACTTCTGTCTCTGGAGAACTGCTTTTCAGCCTGGAATATTACCCATTTCCTTCCCTCACCGGCACCACATGAGCAGGTGCAGAGATTTATCCTTTGCCAACCCCATAATCTGCTGTTATTTCTGCAAGGTAGCCCTTTGAGTCAGGTATTTCAATGCCAGGGATTCGACTCCTTGAGCAATGTTTACATAAATAAAATATGCCAGAGCAATCCAATTTGGAGCTTACGTGATTGCCTTCCCTCCCTTTGATCCCCAAACACTTGAAATGTGATTCCTCTCCTCAGCACAGATCTTGTCAAACAGAAACATCTCCGAGCTGCAGTCGGTCCAGACCCATCAGTTTTAACAACCTTCACTCACAAAAATAAAATAAAAGAGAAATTAATAACCTTATCCCTCGAAAAATGATGAGTGGAACAATTTTTTGTGACTTTAAATTATTGATTGCCCTTAAGCATCTCATTTCAAGCCTTTTCAAAGGGGAAGCAAACAAGAATGTAATTTACAAATAAAAACCAGTTTAATGAAAAAAGTCCACAAGACAAATTGATTATGATCCTGGCATGGTTTTGATGAGGAATATTTTAAAATTATTTTGTAGAAACTAATTTTCGAGTTGCATTCCTGAACTTGTTACTGACTGAACTTCCCAATGTACATATGGATGAAAACTAAAGAGAGAAAGCTGATCAGAGAGTGACAGAGATTTTCTAAAAGGGAGATTTACTGAAACGGATCCTTACTTGCTAAGGCTGCAGAATGTATTTATATAAGTGATTCACCATACGGATGTGGGAAAACGTTCAAATATTTGTGTATCAAGTTTCAGACTCCCATCAATGTTTGCTACAGAAACTAACACCGACTATAAAATCTCTCTTTGCTATAGAGAGCAACGCTGCCTATAAAATATCTCTTGGCTTCACATTGTGCATTTAATCCAGGAAACCCAAAATAACAGCATGAACCCAATGTGGAGGAGCTCCTCGTTAAAGGGTGGATTTAAAAACTTTTATTTGAACAAGATCTACTAAAAAAGTGTCCGTGGGGCCACATCCTGCAGCCAAAATTGAAATAACTGGATTAATGTGGAGCTACCACTCTTCTCCCCCAGGATAAGAAGAGCTGCCTACCCAAGAGCCCAGGTGAAGCCGAGGCTGACAGAGCATCACCAAAATTGTATTTACACCCATGGAATCATGGAATGGTTTGGGTTGGAAAGGAACCTGAAAGATCACCTCATTCCAACCCCTTTCCAGGGGCAGGGAATCCCATGTTGTTCAGGAAATTCCACTCTCCCAGGTTGCTCCCAGCCCCACCCAGCCAGGCACTGATGGACAAACCTCAGTAACAGCAAAACCCTGCATATTTAAACAAAGTTATTGTCAGATTTACTCTCTTCTGTTTTCACTCTGTAATGGAACAGATTGTTTTTCTCAGCATAATGAAGCTGAGTAAAAAGGAAGAAATTTAATATCTCTCACGACTTTTTTACAATTTGGAAAACAAGAACTTTAGGAGAAAATACAGCGTGACATAGCCATTGCCGCAAACGTTGTATGTTAATTTTGATAATTGAAAATTGCAAGGCAACATAGTTATCTGACATAGTTCATTAAAAAAAAAAAAAAAAAAAGGTGCTGCTACTGCAGTGTGAACTTAAAAAGTGCTTAAATTTGGGAATACCTTTCTGCTGAGAGGTCAGGACAGGGTATTACCAGCTGAAAATTGTGTCATTATTCACAGGGCTGCAGTCCAGCCGGGCTAAAATATGACACGCTGTCATTTACCAGGCACCAAAAAAATCATAAAAATCCCTTTGAATCATGTAATCACGGGTACCTCCAGGACAGCCTCTTTGTCCTGAAGAAGAAGCGAGGATATTTTGGAAAGCACATCCACTTTATGTCTTCATCCAAGGAAACAGCCACAAATCAAAGGGATTAGAGCCGTGCCCGGGCCGTGCAGGAGTTCGGGTTGTGCATGTCAGCATTTCCATTAGGCTGATAAGGAACCTGCTGGGAAAAACCTTCCCCAGCAGCCTGCACGGGCTCTGCAAACAAGTCCCCTTATGATTTCCTCCAAATTTTAAACCATTGGTCATTTGGAACCCATGTCAGCTTCATTTTGCTGCTGTGAGCCTGCCAACTTCAAGAACATCCTTGGGCAGATATTTATACCTGAAATACCAGGTGTGGATTGGATCTGTCTGCCCAGGCTGGGAAAATGAATGCTCAGCTGGTCCCTGTTGGTGGTGATGGAGGAGTTAAGGCTCCCAGCAATTTTGTGGAATGTAAACTTAAAAAAATTTATTAATAAAAAATGATCCCGCAAGTTTAGTCACCCTGGGTTTCTTTAATGAAAAGATCTTTATATATATAAACACATAGAGTAAATATTCAACTAAAAATGATTCACAGATGCATTTTTAAAGCCCTTCTGACAGGCTTTAATATAAAGTTTAAACAAAATTACCAGAATAAAGCTTGTGGATATTGAATTCCTGACTTTGCTATTCTTTTAAGAATATATGATCTGTTCAGCAACGGAGATAAAAAAAGTATTGCAAAACAGACAAGATCTTAAATAGGCCAAATTAACCTTGAAGGGAGAAAAAGGCAAAGGTACACAAACCACAAGTGGAAACAGAAGACTCAGTAAGTCACAGGCTGTTGTTTCATTGGAAATACCGAGTGCAAAGCCATCAGGAAAAAAAGGGAAAAGTTTCACAAGAAAATACTTTTTCCAGTCACTCCTGCGAAATGGAGGACGGGGGTTCATTTTGTTTGATGGATCCGAGTCCTAGAGAGGGGCTGGCACTGGGGGCCCCTCTGGATCCTCATCCAGCCCTCTCCCTGCTGGAGCGGGCGTTTGGAAATGTCCAGGGATGGAGACTCCAGCACCTCTCTGGGCAAGCTGATCCTGGCCTCGAGCCCCTTCTCCCGGGCTGAAACACACCTTGGTATTTTCACCTTGTGCTTGGTGGCTCTTGGCCACCCCTGGGCAGAACCTCGGGGCCAGCCCAGCTCCGCCAGGGATGCCACCCCTGCATCCTCCTCACGGCCCTTTGCTGGCACTGTCCCTGTCCCGTACTGGGGACACCAGCACTGGGCTTTGGATGGACTTCCTGAGCTTCCAGTTGGTTTCTCCAGCATTTCCAGGCCCTGCTGGATGGCAGCCACTCCTCCCAGAGCTGCTGAGGCTGCATTTTGCCCCCTCCAAGTCCCTAACAAGGAGGTTAAACAGTGTCCCTACCAAGGGAAGAACCTGCTGTACCCTCAGAAATAATAAATTAGATTTCTACACGAGATAAGTGTTCATTTATTGAAAATGATGCACAACCTCTCTCCATTTTCCCCCTCACTGACACTGCAGAATAGAACACAAGTGCACCTTCAGAAACAAAATTAATATATTCTAATAAGCGGTTTGCATCTTGAAAACAGGCTCTAAATACCCTTTAAAATACATTCAATCTCTTTTTAAGCTATCAGGAAGGAACATTCAATTTGTTAGCCAACTAACCGAGCAAAAAGGAATTTACATATAAATTTTTAACAACGGGTTTGGAAATTAAATCTGGGTTCTGTTGACCTCTGTGCCTGTGCTAAGCCCAGGGACCAGCTCTACTTCTCACTATCACCACCCAGAAAAAAAAAAAAAAAAAGGTGCTTTTGACAAAGTGTCTTTTCAGAACTGCGCGTAGAAGTTGAAAAATAAAATTTTAATTGTTTGGCTTGCGGCTCGCCCCGCAGAATATTGATAATAATGTTTTATCTGAGATACTTGTAATTGGTTTCTTTCAGGAAGCCACATTATAATCACATTAAGACACTTCAGGGCGTCTGCCCTAACAATGGCAGGTCCTGCTGGGTCTTATTACTTAAATGTGCTCGCCGTGCCTCTCCCTGCTGCCTCCTCATTTATCTTTTCTGGGCAGAGATTGATCCCAACTTTCCCCAAGTTGTATCTATTTTGCTAAGCAGAGCGCTGATCGATGCCATATGAGCTGAGACAACCAAAGTCATTTTTCTAATGAGAGGTTTTCCAGAGAGCCTCGCGAAATTTATTGAGTTGGACCGTACCTTAGAGTTAATTACTCCATGCAGAGAGCGAGGTAATAACCAAAGGATCAAACAAGGGTAATCGTTTCCCACATTTGGCAAACTGGAAAATTTGGGTATTCTTGGGAGTTTGACGGGAGTCCAGGCTCATGGACTGCTCATCCCATAAAGCCAAATACATCCCGTTGGGGTCTGAGACTATTGTGAGACACATTTATTGGCTGGGGAAAGAATATTTGGGAATGTAGGAATAAATAACATGGATAGAGATCGGCCTCTACTTTCTGTGGCAGCCCTGTGGTGAGTAGATGTGAATGTGCTGAAGTGAAAAGGGGCACTGAACCCCTCTCGCTGGAATACAGACACACTCCATGGCTAAGGTGTAAGGAAAAGCAACCAGCAGATTTTTAACATCATTTCAGTACTGAAATGATATCAGTTTAACCAGCTTACTTAAGGTTGTTTCAAGGCAGAAAGCAGCCAAACCCAATAAAGTGTTTAAAACTTTGAAGCTGCTTTAATACCTGAATTTAAGGAAATTCCGCAGTAAACCAAGGCCAGTGTGGGTCACGTTCTCCATCCCACCACTCCTGAGTGGGAATTCTCCCGGAGCACAGCCCAAGGCCTGCAGCAGTACCCCAGGGGTGCACTCAGCTCCATTCTCCTGTCTCCAATAAAAGGTGAACTCATCTTTAACTACCAGTGCCAGCACTAAAATCCTCTCTCTCCTCCAGCTTCTGGCTTTTACAAAATGGCAGGAATTTAATCTCTCCATGATCTCCACGTTGAATTTCATTACAAATACTTCATGGCCTAAAAGGCCATTAGTACAGATACCTGGGGAGGTAAACAGACACAAGAGTGCAATCTTATATATATATATATATATATATATGTATTTATAGAGAGAGAGAGAGAGAGAGGGTTTATATCTGTAACTCATACATCCCTAAAAATAAATTTCACCTTGGCCACATCACCAATCTTTCCCTACTTCTCCAGGAACATTAGAAATTAAAATCCTCACCAGCGGCAAAGTGCAATTAGAGCTAATTTTGCCTCAGACTCGTTCTCCAAACGGCAGAGCACAAAGCCTGCCTCTTGCACAGGTCTGGAAATGACGTTGTTTCAGGTAATGAGTGAATTCCCTCCTGCTTTGTTCACTCAGCACGGCCTAAATGAGCTCTGCAGCTCCCTCGTGCCCCAAGCCAGGAGCACCTGCATCAAACACACAGCAGTGCATGGGAACCTTCAGAGAAACCTGCAGCAAGGGGCAGAAGTTAATTCCTGGTGTTCCACCAGGGTGGTACCGCTCTTCTGGGGCTGCAATCCAATCCAAACTGCAGGGCTCTGAAAGCTGGAATGGGGGAAAGGCGTCCTAAGGTGGGATAAACAGCGCTGCGAAACGTCCTGGCGTGGGATAAACAGAATCGCTCTGAGGACCTTCTAGAGAGAAATTGAAATGGAAACCACACATTAATGCCATTAATGGCACTTTATCCGAGGGTTTTCTTCCTATTGCAGGATCCAAGGGCTCGAGTTGCACATTAATATCTGTTTTATTGTTCCCTGTGCCCCAGAACGAGCCATAATTTCATTATCAATTCCAGACGTCCCTGCCTGAGATGATTTTTATAGAGATATTTTGTGTATTAAAATCCTCAAAAAGAGGAGTAAATAACTTGCTGCAAAAAA
>WEKY01040160.1:91981-105533 GCA_013390045.1 Picathartes gymnocephalus | reverse complement strand
AAAAAAAAAAAAAAAGAAACCTGAAAACAAAAATATAAACAAACATACAGCTGGATTCATAGGGATACCTGAAGGAAGGGAGAAGTAACAGGAAGATTAAAGGAGCCTTAATGAGGGCTGCTTGCTGGGTTTGCCGGAGGAACACGTTTGGTAGTGCTCTGGTTATAAAAGCAGACACTTGACCTGTCGTGATTCAATTATTTCGCTGCGCAGAGCCTTTGCTGTGCAGCCAGGTGTCCTCAGCAATCAGTGTCAAGGCAGGGCGGGTGCTGGGCTCCTGACGGCCTCCCCTGGCACCAAAGGTGCCTCTGGGTCTGAGCGACCTCCCTGCCTCCAGCCATGGACGTGCAGAGCCTGGGAGGCTCTGCCTGCTCTTCCCAAAACCCTCCCCAGCACGCAGGATGAGCCGGGGCTCCTGAAAACTGCCTGGAACTCTGTACAGATGGCAGGAAGACCTAAAGCTTCATTTCCTCACTGCAGGGAGGACTGGTTAGGCTTTGGAGGAGTCTCCCCAGGGCAGAGGGGGAGTCACCACCCCTGGAAGTGTTAAAAGATGAGTAAGTCACAGATGATGGAATATTCTGAGTGGAAAAGGACTCAGCAGGATCATCAAACCCATCTCCTAAGGGACTGGCCCATGGAGTTGAGTATTTTGCTGATGTGCTTTAGGGGGGATTCAGGCTAAGGTTGGACTTGATGAGTTTTGGAGGCCTTTTCCAACCTTAATGATTCAATGACTGATGCTTTTGCTCAGCCTTGGGGCATGCCTGGGCTGGAGCTTGTGTGGAGGAGAGCTGGAAATGCTGGGAGGGATGCACAGGGCTGGATTTGCTGGGTGCTGCCTCCAGGGAGCTCTGCATCCTCCTGGCTGCACGAGGGAGGGCCAGGGTCAGCAGGTCCTGCCTGAATCCACCCCAAATCCCCCCAAAACCTGGGCAAGACTTCAGCTGATCCCTCTCCTGCTCCAGGACTCATACACAGCTTCAGGAATCAGAGAATAATGGAATCATGGAATGGTTCGGGTTGGAAGGGACCTAAAACTCATCTTCTTCCACTCCCTGCCACGGGCAGGGACACCTTCCATAGCCCAGGAACTCAGCTTCCCTCTCACCACCTTTGGATGCTTGCTAATTAGGGAACATTGTTGTTGGTTGCAAGGTTTTTTTGGCACAACATTTCCATTTGCAAAGTACAGGTGGCCTTTAAGGGAATGAGACCCAGGAGGTTCAAAGATTCCTTCCTTCCTGCTCAATTTGAAGTTTATGTTTATTTTGCATGAGGTCCTGGTGGTACCCCAGCCTTCTTAATCTACCAGCTGCAGGTCCTCTGAAACAGAGGGGCTTAAGTCTCGTCATTTAATTTAGTCCTGATTTGAAAGTTTTTGCAGGATATCTTTTTAATTCATTTTTAATTCCTTTATACATTTTTAATTACATTATTAGAGTGCTTGTGTTGAAATTCACCTGGAGTGCTGCACAGAGATAATTAGTTAAAGTGGAAGGAGAAAGCCTATTGTGTTTGGGGCTGTTGAGGATTACTGGAATTCAAAATATTCTGGCTCTTTAGCCCCAAGACTGTGCACTAATATGGTCCAAATGCAAATCTGCAAACACAATATTAACCTGGCAAGTGTGAATGGGAAAGAACAAAAAGCCAAGCAAACACCCACTTTCCCTGGGAATCACAGAACGCTCATTATTACACCTGAAGCAGTAATGACACTCTATCTGAATCTTGATTGAAAAATTAATTGCTGGCTCACTATAAAAATCAAAATAAGATGAAAAGGATAAAGCAAACAAGAAAAGAGGTTTTTACATGTCTGGGATTAATTGAAATACAATGAATTCCCAAGTCCTGCAGTGTAGAACTGATTCTAACAGCCTGAACAGTCATTGCCCACTCCAGCTCCAGAGCACGGGTCAATAAACCCTGGAAATGGCAACAATTCCAGACACATTCCTATTTCAAACAGTCAGAGCTAATTTGTTCTTTATTTACATTTGAAATTGAAAACAATAACATTACATTTATGCTGTGGACCTGCAAATGTTCATTTTTCTGGTTTGTGTCTCTGAATTTTAGGGGGTCTCTTACTGATCAGTGGAAGAAAAGTTTGGTTTCTTCTGGTTCACCCAAGAAAAATTTGCTGCTTTGGAAAAGCATAATTTGTTTTTAATTCTTTTCTCCCCTGATGACCGTGCCTCTTAATTGGTATTGGCTCAGGGTTCAGAACCTGACTGCTCACCAGAGAGGGGTGAAGTACAAATCATGTTCTAGCACCAAGATATCAAGGAATCCTTGGAGACTGCCCGTATTCCAAATTCAGGATTTGTTCTACCTAACAATCAAAAAAAGGCCAAAGGTCCACTTAGAGACGACCTGCTCTCTACGATTAAAACCCACCGGCTCCGAAATTAAATACTAAAAAATTCTGTGGGTAGCATAAAATTTCTTTGTCTTTTGCCCACACCACCCACAGGACTCTTCATCCCACTTGACTTAAATCACGTGAAGAATTTGCCCAGCCCATTGCTGCCACGTGGAGCTCACAGAGGGACAATTAAAAGGTGCCTTCCAAGTCCCTCCTTTGTGGGGAACTTGATGGATCCTCGTTTCCCAGGCTTTCTGCTGGACCATCCAGCTGTGACTGACTGCTCCGATGGACTTGCACCAGGAAAAGAAAATTAAATCCCCTTTTCTACCTTCGCTTTTCCTTGAGGTAGCTTGCTTCAGCTGTGCACAAAATGTCATTTACGAGGACGTTACGAATTTGCAGAGCAGAGAAAAGCCCCTTTGGAGGGGGTGGGGGGATGAAGGAACACATCGGGGGTGGGGGGAATCTCCAATTCCTGAGGGCCCCATTAGTTCCTAATGGCTTTGTCTTTCTGAAGGGAAGAGATAGATGGTGCTCCCGTGGCAGCTGAGGAATTTCAGGGACAATTTTCAGTCTGTGCATGACAAATGCTGCACACCAGTAAAGCCAGGCTGTGTTTGCTGCTGCTGCTGCAGTAACAGCTACCAGCAAATCTGAATTGCTGGCATGGGCCTGGTTCAGAACCTCATAATGCCTTTACAAGACCTGCCCGTGCAGACAGCTGGAAAAGGAGGTTGCTTTTCCCTGCCCTATGTTCTTTTTGAGCATTCCGGGTTTGATTTTTATATTTGTGGTGAGCTGAAATGTCAGAATTTCAGGTCTCCATCAGGCAGGTCTTCAATAAATCATAATGATCTAACACGCTCGTGGCTGTGCTTGTAAGAACCTCTAACCCCAAAAACTCACACTTGTTGCCTGTCTGAAGTATTTTAATCCTTTGGGAGCAAGGGAAAATCATCTCCACAAAAGTGTGATTAGAGCTGGAGTCTCTCACCATCCTTCCTCAAAAGATCTGTGTAAATAAAGGTTCTCTGGGCATTTCTGCATGACCAGCCCACTCCTTTTATTTTGCACAGCGTTATTTAATTTTCAGAATCACTCCCATCACTTTGGGTGACTAGATTTTGCTTTCTTGGGTTCGTTCTTCACCTTTTTCTGGCCCTGACCTGCCTGGAGCACTGTCCTGACCTCACAGAGAGTCATGTGCATGTGGATCAGCTTTGGAGCATTCCCGAGCCTCCGCTCCCAACTTCAAACAACAGCTCAAACTTCCAGCTCAGAACTCTGTAGCTTTGGGTTCCGGCCAAAAACGATGCTGTCAAGCTGATATAAACCATCTGCTATTGTATTTACCATTTATTTTGGCTCTCTATAACTCTCTGGTTTGGAGAAAAGTCCTTCAGCACAGTCCTTGAATGCTAAGTCTTGGATGGAAGGGAATATCGTCACAAACCATCAATTTAACTGAGCTCAGGGAAAGTAAAATAACAAAACACCTCCACGGCCACCTGCAAGATCCCTGGCCTGCTACACACAGAGGTGGCTGCGCAGCCTCGGATCCCCCAGACTGGGAAGGAAAATTGTTCTTGTGATCACAACAAAGGCACAAGCACAGATTCAGAGCTTTATTTTTCCCTTATGGAAATTTATATCAATGCTTCCCTGACCAGATAAAAGCATGAGCAGTGTTTATCCATTCGGTTGAAAGCTGGATCTCAGCTGGAGGGTTTCTTCAGAATGTGAACCTTTCCACCAAAGAGAACATGGGGAATAATTTTATCATTCTGGCATGGTTTTTCTCTTCTCAGGTGGGGTCAGAAAGGGAAAACACAAACAAAAGGCAGTGATGATGCTGCTGAGCGACCTGTTCATTGCAGGGGTTTGGACTTGGGTGACATAAAAATTCCTTCCAACCCAGATTGCTCTGTAAAAAAACTCAACGTGCTCTTGTCAATGGCCTCTGTTCACTACAGGTTCTTGAAAAAGTCCAGAACAGCTTCCCAAAACCACAACCTAAACTCCTCAGCTTCTCGTAAGCATCAGGCTGGAGTGAAATGATACCCTAAGAAGTGAAAAACTTATTTTATTCAGACAAATCACCTGGCTATCAGTTTTTGCCAGGGCTGACAGAAGGGTGAGAACAGCAGACGCAAGATGATGACTCTGGAAAATCCAAATAATAATCAAAATCCCTGAGAAGTAATAGTGTATTAAGTAATCTATTCCACCAGACTTTGGAGCGTGTCACTCTCCAATCTCCACGAAGGGAACACATCAGTATTTATCTGTCAACACTGCTGAATCCCTAGTCAGCACCCTCAGAAATGGGCCCACATGAAATAAAGTCTGGCACAAGCACAGAGGCTGCTTTCCATCCCACACTCCTCCAGATGTCATGGAGTGACATACGATTGCAGTTTGCAGCAGAAACCACTGCTGTCCAAGCCCTGAGATTTAAACAGACATATTTAGGCGGCACTCCTCATCTGGCCCGTCAGCTAATTAAATTTTTTTTTTTTTTTTTAATTTTCTATTTTAGAAGAGTGTTATAAAACTTTGGAGAACATTGACGGCTTTGCCGTGGTGTTTTTATCCGCTGACTCCACTGTGCTTTAAGGAATCTTTTGGCTAAACAGTGCAAGAGAATGGAGGCTTTGGAACGTCCAATCCTCCCCGGGTCAGGAGATTATGCACCAAGCACAGAAAGGATTTTGAACCCAAACATTGTCTCTGAGTGTAATAGATGTGAAGCCAGAGCCCTTTGGCACTCACCAACTTTGGGCTGGAGGCTGCAGATCCTCCCACACGATTCTGACAAACCTGATTGCTGAAAAATGATCAAATTTTTCCATGTCAGCACAGCAATCAAATGTGAGCCTACAACAGCTTATCTGGCAAATCCTATTTCCCACCTTTATTACCAAAGGATAAACTGCTAACAGAAAGCCTATCCATCGTTTTTTTTTTGTTTTTTTTTTTTTTTAGGATATGCAGTTTATCTATATGATCTTTATTATACTGTCATTTAGAGAGACAATTTACAAGAGCATGGGGTGACAGGATGGGGGGAATGGCATTAAACTGAGAGGTTTAGATGGGATATTGGGAGGGAATTGTTCCCTGTGAGGGTGGGGAGGCCCTGGAATAGAATTCCCAGATTTGCTGTGGCTGCCCCTGGATCCCTGGCAGTGCCCAAGGCCAGGCTGGACACTGGGGCTTGGAGCAGCCTGGGACAGTGGGAGCTGTCCCTGCCCATGGCAATGGATGATTTTTAAGGTCCCTTCCAACCCAAATCATTCTGTGCTTATCTGAAATAAGCACGACCGGGGAGAAAAAAGGGGAAAGGAGCAATTTTAAATACGAGATTTATAAAAACCACTTGGCAAAACTTAGAGCTACCTAAATTAAAGTTCAGTGTCAGCTGTTTCCACCCTAGACCCATTCCTTCTCCTACATCTCCAGCCCCATCTGTGCCTCCTCCTGAGCCTGTGCGTTTGATGAAGGAGACGTGTTCAAAGCAAAGCTTCAGCACCATTTGCTCTCATTAAAGGTGGTGATGAGGAGCCAGGGCAGTGCCAGGGAGCCGCGACCCCTGCAAACGCTCTTAAATGGGTGGCAAATGTTCTGTGCAGTGCTGGAGTCACACAAACTCTCTCTGCCTCAGCACTCATTTGTTTCAGGGCTGGGGCTGGAGGTGTTTCAGCCGTGTTTTATTAAGACGAATGTGCGCGGAAACAATTTTTAAATTACCGGCGTTCAGGAAACCTGCTTGGAGATAAAAATAGGGATTGGCCAGGGATAAGACCCATTTGTGTACTCAGGCTAATCAGGAAGAGGGATACAACTGCTAGAAAAAGGCAGAGATAAAGGCAAACAAACCCAAAGAGTGATTTTATTCAGGATCCTCCTTATAAACAGTCCTAGGTACATTTTTGACGTTATTATGAGAAGCACTGCATTGTTGGACAGTACAGACACAACACAGCTGCACTTTTTCTTTCCTTTAGTACCAGAAAAGCTGAATCCTTGTCTGTTCTTTGTTTCCTGAAAGAAGGTAAAGGAAATGCTGGAAATTTCACCTCAGGAAAACATTTTCCCTTCTCTAACCCTGCTAGTTTTGCCCCCAAACACTTTGTTGTACTCACAGATTGGTAAATCAGATCCACGGCTTATGCAAGGCACAACAGATCCCCCACATTGCACTCAGTAGATCAACTCTGCGGTGATTGTTTTATTAACATTAAAATCAAATTATTAATGAACAATATCAGCAGCTTCTTCGTGCTAATAATGATTAATTGCACTTCTATTTCGGAAAACAGCCGACCTCCAGCAATGGATGAGAACAACATTTGGTGCTGGCTTCTCTCCTGCAAAGCTTACAAATAATTTGGTGTAGCAGATAATTATCTGACAAAGCCAATCAGTCATTAATCCCTTAGGAGATTCCACGAGGCCAGTCTTTCATAGAAGTCAATCAAGATTAATTTTTTTTTTGCTGTTTTTCACCGGACAGGCTCTCTGATGCCACCACTCAAAATCCGGGTGTGCTAATTCAGGAGCTCTCCTCAGTCTGCCTGATTAAATCTATTGGAACTGCAGCATTTTTATTAAATCCAAGCATTTCTAAAGTTCTGAAATTCTTAAAGGGAAGTGTGTGCAGAAATCCATTCCAAAGATAATATATGTAATATGAAAATGTTTTTCATACGCTTAGCGGGTTTCAGCCCAAACACCAGAAATTTAGTTTGGATTCTGAGATACACAAAGAGGTTCAAAATAAAAATTATTAAACACTCATCACAGAATTGGTCCATAAAGTAGTGGAGAAAAGTTCACAAAAACTGTTCCTATTCTCAGAAGAAGGTTTCCATATTAATTTTCCTTCCAAAATAGGTCACTCTTTGTTATTAAATAACTATTGCTTGCTTGGTTTCTTTTTTTAGAGGAAAACTACAAGGCTGACATGAAATTGGGAGGTATTTTTGACTGGAATGTGCTTTTAAATGAGACCTACTTCTACTCCTTCTAGTTCTTTTCTATTTCTTGCACCAGCTCCTCTTGTTGAACTTTCAAATTTAGGAGGAGATTATGCCCTCATTTATTCCTTCTTGCTCTGGGTTGGTTGAGCCTTCTTTCCCCCACTCTTCATTCCCACCACTTTTTCCAAAGGAGGTGGGATGAAAGGGCTGTATTTATGGAATCCTTTGTGATTTATTATATATTCTTTAGAACGTGTGGAACACTGGATCAGGTCCATAGGTGCACACCTGCAGGAAAACTGAGGAGCAGGAGAAGGAAAACAAGGCTGGCAAGTGGACAACTGCAAGATTTTACAGCTTCTCGAGGGCTGGGGTTGTTTTTTTTACCCAATAAAGATGCAAGAAACCACCAAACCGCCGAGTTCAATGCAATGAAACATGAAAACTCACCCATTTTATATGTGAATGCATCCAAAGAGGCTTGGACGGAGATCACCCAGGCGGGGGCTGCTCTCCAAGGGCCCTGCAGGAGCTGCTCAGGCTCCAGGAGGCCTTGTGGAGACCCCAGATTTCAGCTCCTCCAGTGACCACGGGTACCATGACCCGCTGGCAACTCCCCTTTGTCCCTTTCCCCACAGATACACCCCAGAGGCGACGGCCCTGCTCCACAACAGGTTTTTTGGGATGGGGGATTCATTCCCATGGGCAGCTGGTGCCTCTCCCGGGAGCAGAGCCCGGGAACATCCCTGCAAGGACGGCACCCACGGAGCTGCAGAGTTTTACGGCCCGCGTTTCTGACAAAGTGGCGGCAAAGTGCTTCCCGTATCTCTTCTAAAAGTAGCAGTTATGGTATCTGCTGCACTTCAGCTTGCAATAAAACACCTGATTGTGGAAGGTTTTGGGAAATGCCTACACACAGCCCTTGCCACTCGGTGTTTCTGGCCTCATAAACCCTGTCAGTGTTCACTTGGCTTTGCATAACTGCAGGCCAATTAATTTTCCTTTAAATGAGCGTACCTGAACAGGAACACGCAATCCCCAGGGGAGTAATGCGTTGCTTGCCCTCCTCATTTGCTTCCCCAAATGAGCTGCAGGCACTTCAGGTACCCAATACAGCTGAAAAACTCCCAAGCTGTTTAGGAGAGGTGGGCTGCAGGTAGGATGAAGTCCAAAATTTCTCCTAAACGCACTGGGATTGAACCATGAGGGAGAATCCTTGCAAAGAACTCGTGTTTGGAAAAGGGCAGCTCAACCACATTCCCCGGCTGTGTCAGGAGGCTGGGACAAGGGGATTATTAGGGTCCCTTCCAACCCAAGCCACTCCATGATTTTTCGGTATGTTCTTTACCAGAATCCTCCAGGACTTGTAATAATTCCAAACGTTGTCGGGTCACCTTAATAAATAGGGGACATCTCAAGATATGAACGAGGGTTGACCTATTTTTTTGTACCTCAGCCATGTAGAGGTGATTGTAGAGCATCCATATGGCTCCTCTTCTGTGCTTGGTACAAATACACCTGGCCCAAAATATTTATTGGCTGTAGCATCCCAGGAATTATACGGCCCCTGAGACAGCAGAGCTGGTGTTTCTGCCAGGGTAAGTTATGTTACAGCTAAATAATGTTATAACCCAAAGTTCATTGTGCTGCAGGAAGTGTGGGAAAAGGTTTAAAGGGATCTTTGCTTTTCCCAAAGGATCAATGTTTCTTCACCTCCCATCCCTGCAGTCTAAAAATGTTATCTCTATTACCTCAACAATCCTTTTTTAAGGCTTTGCCGGTTATTTCTGTGCGCTTGTAGGTTTTGGTGGCTTTTTGTCCTCTCTGCTGTCTTTTATGTGTGCATGAAAAATGAATAAAAGCTGTGCAATAAAAGATATTTCATTAATAAAAGCTTTTCAGATCTTTATTAACCACTAGTGCCATTAGTCAGAGAGAGGAGAAAATTCCTCACAGTCAGAATTCCCAAGCTGGTTCTCTGAGACAGCAAAATAGGGTAAAAAAACTGTTGCGAAAGAAAAAAAAAAATTTAAAAAAATGGAAAATTCCAAGCTGGTGCCTTCACTGCTTCATGACTGCGTTACTTACATTTATCTGATGAAAACAAACACCGGCTGTAAATGTAAAACAACAGGATGTGAAGCACAGGCGCTGGTGCCTGGCCCACAGTGGAACCATTTCCATCACACAGATCTCAGTTATTGCCAACACACCCTGCTTCCCCCTCATCTCTTGTGCTTTTGTGACTAACCATGCACCAGAGAGCTTCACACAAATGCTTCATTAAGGAACTTTTGATTAGTCATGAACGCTCTACAGCCACCAAGAGATTTGTTGAATATTAAAAACTTTTGCTGTTCCACCTTACCGTGAAAAAGATTGACAGGAACAAGCAATCACGTCCCTTCTACAGGCACCGTTTTGGAATCTAAAATCCAGTATCACACTAAGAAATAGTTCTCTTAATTTCCTATTCTTTTTCATCCTCATTATTTACATAAACATGATATTTGTTTATTAAACACAGGAAGACAAAAAGCCACCTCTTCCCTCGTGATCCCTGCACCAAACTCTATTTTTGGGCAATTCCTGAAGCTCTGTCGAGGCTGTGCAGCAAAATATTCTCATAAACACTTTGCAACTGCCCTGCAAAATCATTTTTCTCTTCACATCTGCACAGGAGCTCTTTAAGGGTGCAGGAGGAACTCCTAATGTCTTCTTTAAAGGAAGAGAGATCCCAAAGGTTGGATGAGCTAAAGAAAACGCTTTTTTGTGAGCTGGTTAACATGGCAAAGTGAATTACAGCTCAACACCAGCATGAATGGCCATGGTATTTTGGGGATAACAATTCTGAAGAAAATGAGCCCCAAGTTGTCAAGAATTCAGATTTGGGATTCAACCTCTGCAATAGGATTTGGTTTTAGATGGACTGAGAGTCTTATGATGATCCTTGTCATGATAGTTGAAGTCTGAAGTGAAGAACCATAGGAAAAATACTGTGAGGAAAATATTCTGGTGCTCCAAAAGTGAGGATTTTATTGAGAGATTCCATAGGATGAAGAGAAGCATTTCTGATAAATTATTCTAAATACTTCAAACAACCCTGCTTTGTGAACAGTGATTAAATCATAGGAAGGGAAATGAACCCAATATTCGATTTCTCTTGGTAGTTTTCCTTCACAGAGGCCTTTAGACAGCTCTGGTGGTGCTCTCTGACCCTCTGCACCCAACGGGAAGGACAAAACTGATGCTGTGCTGTGCTTCAGTGGAGCTGAACACGCACACTGGAGACAGATCATTCCTGCAAAAACAGGAGCTGATTTCCCACTAACTGGGATAATTTCCTCGGGTTCACTGGAGACACTCCTTATTCATGTACTTGAGGCAAAGGAAGGCCCACGGTGTTTGCAATAAACTTTGCTTTCTGCCTGGAGATAAAGCAGCCAGCGTTACATTTGCAGCAGGAACAGCCAGGGCCTCTGTGCTATTGATTTTCCATGCTGCTGCAGATGGGGAATATTGCCTGCTCCTGCCCAGCTGGAGGTGCTCGGTGAATTTCCGAGATTTAAATATTTATTGCTCTTTCAGTAATTTCACAAAGTCTCCCTGAGTTTTTTTTTTTTTTTTCCAACTTGTCTGATCTCCACCTATAGGGAGGAAAACTTTGAAAGCTGCCAAAAGCCAAAGTGTTTTTAGAGAGGGCATCATGTATTGATCATTGCCAAATCTCCGCGGACTAAGACACTATGTTATTGTCAGCATTTTTATTGCTGCCACTGCTTTTTCTTTTTTTCCCTTTAATGGTTACAAGTGACTGTAATATATTTTAGACCAAACTCTTCTACCAGCTAGAAGCCACTGAGAACTTTTCCTAAGAGCCATATCCAGCTCCAAGAGGCAGAAAAATGAATATATTTGCTGTGTTTCTATCACCCATTGCAGAGAAGAAGAAATGCTATTTCTGTTTGTTTTGACAAGCAAAGAGAATAATCTCGTTCTTCTCTTGATCTCACTATCCCTTCACAGATTACAGCTATCTCATAGGTAATGTAAAAATCTTATAAAAATTGAAATGCGTGAAGGGGAGACAGGAACAGGTCTCTCAGAGTGCCTGGAAACAGGAATTTGTCAGGGGAATTGGGCCCAGAAAACACAGGGATAGTTTGTGAACGACAGAGATTCTGCCCATCTGGAAAATGTTACAGGAAGTTCGATTTGATGCACAGCTGAAAGGCAAAGCCCTCCTTGCTCTGCTCCCTCCCCTCTGCAGCTTGGTCAATATTTGCCTCCAAAATCAACCCTGAGAGGAGCAGGAGTCCAAAAGAGCCATCAGGTCCTGGGTCCAGACTCTTCATGGCCCAGTGGGGAGCAGCTGAGGGAGCTGGGGAAGGGGCTCAGCCTGGAGAAAAGGGGGATCAGGGGGAATTTCTGGCTCTGCACACCTCCCTGCCAGGAGGGGCAGTGAGGGGTGGATTTGGGATCTGACCCCAGGGAACAGGGACAGGAGGAGAGGGAACGGCCTCAGGCTGGGCCAGGGCAGGCTCAGGGTGGGCATCAGCAGGAATTTCCTCATGGAAAGGGTGGTTAAACATTGGAACAGACTGTCCAGGGAGGCTTGGAGTGCCCATCCCTGGAGGTGTCCAAGGAATGCCTGGAGGTGGCACTCAGAGCTCTGGGCTGGGGCCAAGCTGGGGATCAGGTTGAACTCCATGACCGTGGAGGGCTTTTCCACCCTTAATGGCTCTGTTATTCTGTGATCTTCCTGACCAGCAAAATGTTATTTCTGCATTTATCTTCATGAAACAGCTTTTTTATCTCTCCTGTTTTAGTTTATTCAAAAAAAAAAAAAAAAAAGACAATCATATCAGAAAAGTTCTCCCCTTTTCATGCCATAATTTGGCATAGACCCTGACATTAAGCAGACCTTTCTTTTTTTAGATCCTGATAGCACATTTCTGTTCCCAAACAGACCCAGATAACCAAGGCCACTGCTGACGAGAGGCTTATCTGTGGTGTTTCTGTCAGAGAAAGTGCAGTGTAACACAGGTCAAGCAAGCCAGGCTTTGTGTGAGAAAAAGGGAAAATTAATTGCAAAGCCCAGCTTACAACACCTCCAATAATGAACTCGTCCAGCTCCCTGTTCTCTCTGACGGTGAAATTCAGGAGGCTGGGGCTGAACCTGCTGTGTTCCAGCTGTGTGCACAGCATTCCTCCCTGCAGGTGTGATAAACGGGATTTTCACTCCTTCCTCTCCTCCCTGTTGGGGGGAGCAGGGGGCTGTTGGTGGCAATGGTGGGGCAGATCAAACAGGAGCCTCAGCACCGCCGGATTTCCTGCTGCGGCTCGGGACGTGCCATTCCTGTGCCTCAGTGTCCCCTGTCAAACAGCCCGGGACAGAGGGAGGGCACCGGGGGAGTCCCTGGGAGAGGGGCAGGAATGCTGCAGCTGCTTGCCGGGGACACGTGGAGGGAGCAGGAGCCCCTCCAGAAATGAGGGGTGAGGAGAACCCGGCTCCACTTGAAAGGACGCAGAGAAAACTCACAACTGCTCGAGTTACTGGATCAGTAGCGACAGAGAGGAGAGAGGCTCCTCTGCTCCATGCCAAGGGAAATCCTTGGAAAACAGGGTGGGAATTACCCAGGCGCACCCATTACCAGCACTGGAAAATATTTCTTCTTTCCCTCTTCTCTGGTGTTTCCTATTGCCTGAGTAAGGGGAGCGTGGGATGAGAGCAGGAGCTGTACAAACTCCAAGGGTGTGAAAGCCCTTTTGCTGACCTTCACCTTTCCAGCACCTCTGCAAAGTCCAAACCTCACGCTGACATCGCACTCAGCCCTGAAAATAACCCAGATTATCTCAACCGACTTGTGGGCAAAATCCAAACTCTTCCGTAAGGTTTACACACCCAGAGAGCACTTACACAGCCAATACCACGGATCACATTGGGAGCGTCCTCACTAAACTCTGCCTCATGCACAGCACAGGCCAGGACAATTCTGCATTTACTCAGCAGAGTTCTCCTTTCTGCATTTGTTACACACAAACTTTGTACAAATAACATCATTTTCTTTTTCCTTTTTTTCTTTTTTTTTTTTTTTGCCTTTGCTTGTTATTCCCAGTGGCTTTTTTTAGTGCTATTTTACCATTTCTCACAAGTTTCTCTGTGCTGTAATTATGCCAGTCTGCTTCCCAA
>WEKY01040160.1:80621-91970 GCA_013390045.1 Picathartes gymnocephalus | reverse complement strand
TTTTTTTTTTTTTTGGGCACTGAAATAGAAAGGTTGGGACTGCACGAAGGAAGGGGGAATTATTTTCACAGAATTATTTCTGCGACTTCAGGGACTGCTCGCAAGGTTTTTACAGCTTCCCATAGATTTCCCTTCTCCCTCCACTTGCACATGTTTGGAAATCACTCAGGCAACACGACATCCTGAATATCCCAGCCTAGGAAAAGCACCTGCTGTGCCTGTAGGAGCGGATATTTCACATGAGACAAGTGGTTATTGTCAACGAGACCGGGAATAACTCGCCTGAACATTGCCAAGCTGGCTCCAGCTCCGTGTACGCAACACCAGCCGTGATGGAGTAGTTACAGTATTTCTGCAGCAGCACAGCTCCCTGCAGACCTCAGCAGGTTTCATCAGGCTCACAGGGAATGTTCCCACTCCTTATGGCACTGGAGATATTCTGCCTCCAACAGCTCAGGCCAGATTAGGCTTCTCAAAAGCCCTGATTCTTTAATTTTATATTTGAATGCCTTTTGACTGGTGGGTCTGAAGGGGGTTTTCTGGCGAATTTTTATCAGAAGCACTCAAAGAGGAAAAATATTTCCCAGAGACTGCTCGAAAGTCCATAGTTTTATATAATTTTGGGGCTGAAACGTGCAAACACCATGATTAGGCAACATAAGAAATGCCATATAAGATAAAACCCCCAAGAAGTAAGTTCCTAATATTCTGAGCAGACTTTGGGACCGGTGATATTTAAAGCTATGGACTTCAGCTCTCTTAAGACAACCCAGAGAAATCCACTGCAGCTGTGTGCACCGAGGCGGAGATTCAGGGATATCTCCTTGAAAATCTCTGCTCATCAGTATGGGAGGCCAGCTCTCCTGCCTCAGCTCAGAGCTCTCCCTCCAGCAAGGTTAGGGAGAGGCATTATAATTTCATAATAAGGCACAGGATGAGCACAGAATTCCTGATATGTGCAGGACTGCTTGGAACGGAAGGCACGAGGAGGTGCCTCCGATCAAACAACGGCGAATCGCACTGCCCTGCTAAAACACTGACTTGGAACTTGGTGCAGCAAAGGGCTCAATCCAGCCCTTCCCAGCAGAGCACTTCTTTCTCGGGGTAGCTCTCAGCTGATTTTAAGAGGGCTTTGCTGCTTGCATGTTTGTTGAAACTGAAACCGGCACAAGAGTTTAGCAAAGGCCACGCAGCTCGCGGGGCAGAGGCCTCAGCTCTCACGTTCTCTCCCTTCCCTGCACAGCCCAGGGCCGAGATGGGATTGATCCCGGCCAGCACAGCCCAGGGCAGGGATGGGATTGATCCCGGCCAGCACAGCCCAGGGCAGGGATGGGATTGATCCCGGCCAGCACAGCCCAGGGCAGGGATGGGATTGATCCCGGCCAGCACAGCCCAGGGCAGGGATGGGATTGATCCCGGCCAGCACAGCCCAGGGCAGGGATGGGATTGATCCCGGCCAGCACAGCCCAGGGCAGGGATGGGATTGATCCCGGCCAGCACAGCCCAGGGCAGGGATGGGATTGATCCCGGCCAGCACAGCCCAGGGCAGGGATGGGATTGATCCCGGCCAGCACAGCCCAGGGCAGGGATGGGATTGATCCCGGCCAGCACAGCCCAGGGCAGGGATGGGATTGATCCCGGCCAGCACAGCCCAGGGCAGGGATGGGATTGATCCCGGCCAGCACAGCCCCTCTGCCTCGGCCCGAGCCCCCAGCTGCCCGGGGGCCAGCTCTGTCACTGTGCCGGCCTGCGGAGGGGACGTTCCTGCCAGAGCAGCTTCCCTGAGGGACGTGGCCCGGCCGCGGCCTTCCTGCCGTTCCCTCGCACTTCCCGCTCGCCCCGGTCCCGGGACAGCTCTGCCGTCGCTGCCGAGAGCACGGCAGGCACAGAAATCAGATCTCTGACTCCCTTTCCTTCCAGGCACCTGCTCGAGGCAGGATTAGAAGGATAACGAGCCAAAGCTTCCCCTGCCAGCTCTGCAAGAGGAACTTGCAGGCCGAGTATTCTGCCCCGCGCGTGACGCGGCATTGCAGTAAATCCTGCCCGTGGCAATTTGCTCACACACACACACCAGATGAAGAAAAACGAATAAATAAAACTGCGTATTTTGAAGTCATAGCCCAGCAGGTGATCTCCACAGGCTCCCCAGCTGGCACACTGGGCTTGGCAGTGTCACACATCCCTGTTTGTGCCAGGGGGAGAAGTTTGGAGTGTCCCACCATGGGGTTTGTCACCACCCACCACTCCTGGCACAAATGCTCAGGAGAAAGATGGAACTGCTGAGGTCTCCCAGGTTTGTGAGGCCCTTCTCCAGCATCTCATAACATATGATTGATATCACAGATTGATTTGGGTTGGAAGGGGCCTGAAAGTTCATCTCATTCCACCCCTGCCATGGGTACCTTCCTCTAGACCAGGGTGCTCCAAGCCCCTTCCAGCCTGGCCTTGGACACTTCCAGGGAAGGGCCATGGAGAGCTCAATGTGTCCTTAGAGGATTCGCCCTTTCTAATAATAAGAAACTGCTCCAAAGTAAATGAAATCAATTAGTAATAAAAGGCAGATATCAAGAGCGTTACATCTAGATTTTCCAGCCCAGATGAGGACTGGATGCAGCTGATGGTGAAAGATTTTGGTCTCTGATTTCTTAATTGGAATACCCTGGCTGAGTTGGTGGCTGTATTATAACACCATTTACAAACACTGTGTGGAATCACAGGCATAATAAATCCAGGGAAAGGGCTCCCGAAACCGAGAGGGAAATTCGCACTTCATTGAATTCGGTGTCAGCTTCCATTAAATTCAAAGGGACAGGAGAGTCTTCACGGGGTTACTGAGCATCTGTAAACACTGCAAAGCATGCCCCAAGTTACAGGTTTATTTTTCAGTTCAAAACAATTGGCCGGGAGAAGAAACGTTTATTTCCTATTACAGAAATAGGAGAGAAAGAAGAACGAGCCAAGAGGCTTCATAGGTGAGCAAAGGGATCCAAAAAATTGATCTAAATATTACGATATTTGGGGTGCTACACAGTTTAGGGACCTCATTGGATGTGGGGAGCTTAATCTAATATGACTTATGCCTCTTTTTTACAGTTCTTGGCAGCACATTTTCGTTCCAGGGTGGCCTCAGGGGCACTTGACATCCTCACATTTCAGGTCTGATGTGCTTGACATTGAGGCTCTGGATTAATGGACACATTCACAGAATGGAGAAAGAATGAAGAAATTAATTGCAGATGAATTCTGTGTATGGGAGCACCCTGGCTGGCAACAACAGTGGAAAATCACCTGGTCTTTTTTTTTTCATCACAAAGCAAAAGAATAGAGCAGAATTGATTTTTCAAAATTCCATAACACTGAATAACAGTCCAGGCAACAAGGAGAGGAAAAGCAAGAAACAGAAAGGGTAAAAAACTAAAAAACACCTGAGTAACTGAAGCCTACCTGGTGCAATTTGCTACAGGGATTCAAAAGGAAAATAGAGAGATTACCTAGCGGTTAGTGGGAGATATTATTTAATGGCAAAAGAAAATTACCTAAGCGTTTTTCTTATGTGAATTTGGATTGCAACTGGAGATTAAAAAGTGTCACGATTGGGTGAACCCTGGATTCTGATGTAGAAAAAATTGGATGTGTTCATATTGTGCATCTTGCTGAATTTTAATAATCTAAATATTGACCAGGATAACTGTTATACACACACACACAGACAAAAGAAAGGCTCTTTGATTAGAGGAAATGGTTCTTTTCTCTGAAGATGTTCTCGATAAACAAGCTTTTCCTTTTCCTATTGCACATTTCAGGTGAGCCACAAACGCAGGTCTGCAGCTCAGGAGGTGTTTGTGTGGTTGTCGGAGATGGTGCATCTCAGGTCGGAATATTTGAAGGAAGCGGCAAAAACTTCTCCTGCATCAAGGAGGTGGAAAAGAAGGAAAGCTGCGGCGTCAGCAGCTCCGTGGCTGTGCCTGGCAGGTCTGAGCTGTGCTGCCAGCCAGCTCCGAGCTCCTCCCGGGGCTTTCCATCACTGCAGGTCCCCGAAGCAGCCGAGATCCCTGCCTGGGGGACCATCAAGTGAAGCCAAGCAGGCCAGTCCTGATCCCCAAACAGCTCCCGAGGAGTTCCATAACTCAGACAGAAACAGCCCTGCGGCAGCACACCGATTTACTGCCAACCACAATTCATTTCTTTGTGTTTTATTTCGCAAACTCTCCATTACTTGCTTCGGTTGCGCTGAAACGGCCTCCTGTATTTCAAAGTATTTCAGGCTGATCCTTGTTCCTTCACTTTTCTGTGTGGAGAAATCTTCAGACAATTGAACAATCAGATTACTGAGAAGCTGTTAAGTGCCTCGTGATGCAAGGAAGTGTGAGCTATTTAAGAGCTAATGGGAAAAATGGCAAATTATATGCTACCAGCTAGGTCTGAAAGGGAAAAAAGGAGGAATAAGTCAATATGATTAGACAGGACTATATTCAATAAGCAGAATTTTGGTTTGAAATTGTGCAAGAAGAATTTTATTCCTTAGCAGTTTTTCCTTTGGATTATAGGAGTTACTTCTGCTCTGCAAGACACATTTTGCTTTTCCAATCCTCCTATTTAGAAGAATAACCTGATTGAAAAGAATTGGATGCACAGAAATGAGAATTTCTTGTTTTCCACAATGTAGATATTAAAATGGATTCTCTGTATTAAAAACTGCAAAGATTATTTATACAAGAAGTACCCAATCAATCATTTTCCAAGCAGAAAAGCTGTCAAAAAGAAAAATGTTGCATTAATGATCATTCTTTGGCAACTCTGCCCAGGTTTCTCTGGAATGAGAAGTTGTTGGGTTCATTTGAGTGGACACAGCACAAAACCATTACTTGAAGCAGCTGGTAACTTTGGCCAAAGGACTAAGTGAGCATTTGCACAGAAAATCTGAATAAAATTAACTGCAATGCCTGTGTTTTGCTGCATTTTATTGATGGGGATTTACCAAGTCCGCAGTTCTGAACTAAATCTGAGGTTAAAAATGTAAATATTAACAGAAGAATTCCCACAGCACCAACTTAGACACTGGAGGTTTAAATGAGTGTGTCCCTCTTTTGCACAAATTCTGGAGAAACCCAACAGTGGCAGAGACTTCCTGGTAGAATAACAGACTGTTTGGAATTCTTATGGGATATTCTGGCCACAGTAAATCCATTAAATCCAGCTTTCAAACACCAAGGTTCTGTTCCATCTGCCAAACTTTGGCTCCCCAATCCCAAAAATGCCCCCCTTCCACAGCACCATCGTTTCTGAATTGTACAAATAACAAGCTCGAGTTTATCTTCCAAAAATTCTTCCACTCTTGAACTTATTTAGGTTGCACTGAAAGTCTGAATCTGACTTAGAAGGGAGTGGGAAATTGGCAATGCAGGACACTCAGTAATTCGTGGGTCGTGTGCTCATAAAACGAGAAAAGCTTTATATCAAAAAATACTTTTTATAATATTTACACAAAATTTTGCAGAAACTGTGTTTTTCATAGGATCTCCAGCATGGAGATACAATCAATGTTTAATATTGGGAAAAAAATCTAAGGGTTTATGGTATTAAAGATGGAGTCATAAGAATTTACCAGACTGCCCCTTTCCATGGACATTTAAGCCAATGACAAACTGCTAAGACATTTTCATGAAGCCCAAAGGATTGCAAGGAAAACGTAAAAAATGCTTTTAATTACAGCGTTTTGTACCGTTATCTACATATTTACAGAAGTAGCTACTGTACCCTAGAGAAAGATGGCAACTGTTTGTATGAAGGAAGGCGAAGAAGGTCACAAAAATCGTACATTCTGTGGAAAATGGGGAATATGGGCGCTGTAATTAATGGATCAATTTGCCAGGGAACTGTAGAGAGTATCAGAGGGTAAAAAGATAATTAGCAGATCAAAGGGTAAGAAGGCAAGTGTTGAAATGAAGTGATGGTAATAGAGACAGCTAAAGAGGAATTATTGACCAATAATTGTATTGCTTTGGGCAATGTCTGCTTTGATAGAGCTGTTATTAAGGAGGTCTTTAATGCACTAATCTGTTTTTATAAAAGTGGAATTATGAGCGTCCAGTGCCATGAACTCACTGGAGAGCTCTGCCTGTAACCTGGTTTTTAGGAGTTTGTAACCAGTGCCAATGGGAAAGAAAAGGAATTCAGGCTGCAGGGCTTGGGCACGTGGTCAAGGGATCTTCCTTTAAAGGGAAAAAAATAGCACAGAGGGGCATTTTCAGGGATTTGGGCATTTTGTTCTTGAATCCACAGAAATCGCAGAGTTTATTCTGCAGTGGGGGCAATGTTGGGTTAAAGCCTCCACTGCTCTGAGTTTTATTCCCTGCCCTGAGCTTTGTCTGGGATCCCTCCTTGCTCTCTGGACTAACCAGTCCCAGCCTTGGGAGCCCCTGGCGAGATTGGTTGTCAAGACCCCTCTCTAGAAAGGAATTTTTGGATGTGCTGCTCTCAATATTTGAATAATACCTACTCTAAGAGTGGCTAATGGTGGGAAATGCCACAGTGGGTCAGATTTGTGGGACAGTGCCACAAATCTGTTGAAAACCTGGATGAGCGGAGGATCCTCAGGTGGACTGAAGACTGCCAGTCTTTCCAGGGATTGGCAGAGGATAATTTTGGTTCCTGCTTCCATTTTTCAGAGTCCATTTACTCACAAATAACAGCAGAATGGAACATGTAAAGGAAATGGCGTTTGTAGTTAGCACCTAATGGATTTTCCTCTGCAAATGGGAGCAGATAAGTACAATTTGTTCACATCTTTACTCTCCTATCTAGCTGATCATTAAGAGAAATCAGTGGAAAAGATGTAGGTTCTGAGGTGTGGAAATATTTTGATAAATAGCAAATGCCTCCGAGATTATTAAGTGAGAGGGAAGATTGAAAATGTCACTCAAAGGAGCTCTCGTGCTTCCGCTGAAGGCAATGACAAAATTTTAATTACCTGAAAGTCACCCAATGATCAAGAAGTGGGAGTGCTGTGTCATTCCCAGAGATAGATGGATATAGAAGTTTTATGGAATGGAGGCAATGGTGAGTTTTATGTATTCAAATTGCAGTTTTGATTCACAATAATATTTTTTGCAACCAGAATTCTACCTGCAGTGGGAGCTCCAGGGTGAAGATCTTTTAAGAGCAGAGATGGGGAAAATTCTACCTGTGCTCATTCTGTGGCACTGAAAATGAGACATGAAATGGGGTGAAGTTCTACATAAAAATATGCTGAAAGATAAAAAAGCAACATTTTTTTTTCCTGCAGTTATAACTCTTAATTAAAAAATAAAATAATTTAAATGTATTTGCTTTAGGTCATGGAAGATGAGACACGGCTGAGGTTATTTAATGAGTGATGTAACTTCTGCTAGCAGTACCTATAAAATTTATATCTCTGTAATTAGTGAGTGAGAAAAGTTTAGTATTTCAGAAGTATCACTCTGGATGTGTAATTCCAGCTGGTTCTCACAGCCCTGAATAAGATCCTTTCAATTACTTTCTAAACAACTCTTGATAAATGATCAGTCACACCTTTTGTTGCTTTTTCTGGGTTAAAACCCTAATTTTCTCACATGTGAGATGATAAAATCAGATCAGAGTTAAAACGCAGTTGAAAGGTAACTATTTTGTAAGAAATGGTGCTGAGCTGATTAACCATGCTGCAAGGAGGAATTTCATTTGGAAGATTGAGGGGTGCGGTGAGAGCTCCTCTCTGCCTACACATTTCTACCACTTCTCACTCTAACTGAGGACTCATAAATAGTTCATAGATTAAAGAAATTAACCCCAGCACTCCCAGGCTGTGGACCTTTCACACGTGGTTCTGTTAACAGTGGGTAAAACATTAACTCCTGCAACCAGGGCATAAATTAAAATGGAACAGAGCTGGAAAGATCAGGAGCTGGTGTTCTTTTCCAGGCAAGTACATGGATTTGGAAGGAATAGATGGATCATTTGCAACACAACGATGATTTAGTACAACAATAATTTCCTGGCTAGCTCCACATCCCTGGAAAGAATGCCAGGGTTTTTAAAAAGTGATACATGTAATGACCAAGTTCAGTAAATCACAAAAAAACCAGCACCCGCAGCCTCTGGGAGTGTCCTCAAGCTGTCAGGGAGGGAAGTTTTTCATTGTTCACTCTGTGTAGCAGACTTTGTGCAGGAATTAAACTTCACTTTTGCTCCTGTTTCTCCCCAAACCAACCCATCACGTGGCTAAAGCCTCCCCAGCCCTGCTCTTCTTACAGCACGCCTGGAAGCCTTAGTTAATCTCACCTGCAATCCAATTAAAAGCCTCTCAAAACTTTGCACCTGCACTAATTGTAGATTCACATCGCTGCCTGGCAGTCATTAAGTCCGTGAGTTAAAGTTTTGATGAGTGCAGCTAATCTGGTTTATCAACAAAGTGCTGCAAGGTTCCCGTGCTAAACCAGGATAATCAGCAGGGGTCAGGCAGGAATTATCTTGTCTCGCCAAGCATTTCAAAATGGCTAATTATGTTTGTTCATAAAACTTGGGCCTAGAACAACTGAAATCCGAGGGAAAAGCTTTGGAACTTTTAACTGGGAATAACTCGTTTGGCTCAGGTGTTGATTTATATCAGGAAGTTCTGGGAGTGTTTTATTCTTCAGCAACAAGCAAGGCACTGGGGCTGTGTTTGCAAAGTGCAGCAGATAAAATTCCATCTCCATGCTGCTGAGGAACGTTGGGAGGTAGCTGCTGCTGGATAGCCATGTTTCTGTGGATATCTCTGTGCATGGATGCATATTCCCTAAAAGACACACAAAGTGGTCCTCCCACCTCACAGAGTCAGAGTTGTTCAATATTAACCCTGTTGCCAAGTTCCTGCTGTAGATCCCAAAGCTGCAGCATCCAAACCATAAAAATTCTATAATTTTTTTTTTTTTTTTAAAGTTTCTTTATGCTCATCCAGCACCGCTGAAAAACCCACCTAGAGCTGTAGATGAGGATGAATAAAAACAGAGCATGCGGAAAGACAGAAATACTTGTAATTCAGCCAGGAATTTTTATTTCATTTATTTTTTTTTTTTTCCAAAGCATCCTCGTTCCCGATGCACCCGGAGTACACCAGCACACCTGCGGCCCGTGGAGCAGATGGAGCAGGCCTGGCAAACCCCTCCAGCTGCACAGATCCCTCGCACAGGTGCTGGGTTTCGGCTCTGCCTGCCCAAGGGCACCGGCGCTTTGGCAAATGCCCGGAGTTCCAGGGGCTGGGAGAGAAAAGATGGGGGCAAAGGAGTCAGCTGGCAGAGCAGCCCCCAGCCCCAGCCAAAGCTGCCCCTCTCATTCCTCACCCCGTGCTCTGGATCGCTGTCAGATTCCCGAACTTCTTTGGAAGTTCGAGGGGAGGAATTCCTGGCTGGAGTTACTGGAGCGGAGGCACCGGGGTGCTCAGTGCCTCTGGGTGGGGTTCAGCCCTCCCCTGGTTGGCCACTCTGGGGCCCATGTTCTTCTGTGGGGTCTTTTTTTTATCCCTTCCACCCTTGTTTGGGTTCTTTTACACCTTATGTTTTATCACTCCCCATTTCCCCCCACATTTGTTTCCCCACCTTGGTTGTAGGATTTTTCCCATTTCTCCTCTTTGATCCTTCCCTTCCTTTCCTTCCTTCCATTTTTCCTTTTCTCCAGCTTTTTCTTTTGTTTTTTTAAATTCTCCTCCTTGGTGGTTTTATTTTGCAGGGGGATATTTTTTTTTTGTTGGGGTTTTTTTGAGGGGGCTTTTTGTTTGTTTGGTTTGATGTGGTTCTTGTTTAATTTTTGAATTTTTATTTTTCCTTTCTTCCTTTTTTTTTTTTTTTTTTTTTTTTTTCCCCCTCCTCATTGTTTTTCCTCTCCTTTTTTTTTGGGGTTTTTTGGGGTGTTTATTTTGTCACTGAGGAGGACAGCAGCAGTGTCAGGGGGCAGTGAGAGCCCAGGCTGCTCTCCACTCTCTGGACGCGCTGCAGGTGTAACTCAAGCACGGTGACGTTGGTTACGTCCCTCTAAATAGCTCTGCTGATGGTGCAGCACTGGTGCTGAGCCAGGAGAAATTATAAAACATAATCAAGGCCCAGAAGACAGCGTTGTGGTGTTGGTAGAGACAAATTTCTACGCCTCCTCTGTCCGCGTCGTGTTCAGATTAATCCAAGTGGAATCTGCGCGTGGTTGAAGCCAAAGCACTCAGCGGTGATCTGGGAGCGGAACATTGGAAGGGCCCATTCTCTTTTATAAACCAGTTTGCTCTCCAAGACTCCAATTCAAATGAATAATTTCTCTGTTTTGAAATCGATTCCTTCTGTTGGAAAGACACCTTTCCAGCTCTGAGCTGTCTCTTCATGCAGATTTAACTGGGTACGTCCATCCATGTGTTTGCAGAGCAGAAATCTCTGCTGTATAAATAGCCTGAGCCTCCAGTGGCCAAAGAAGGTCAAACCCCAGCCTTCCACTGCTACTGAAATTTGCCTTTTTTAGTGTGATAACATTGGAGTGACGACCAAGGCTTGGGACAGCAAGGCCTGAGCACCCATCCCAAAAATCCAAGCTACGAGGGCTAAAAAACTACAAGGAAGGTACAAAGAGTAAAATTGAGAGTAAAATCTGCAGCTGGGAGGAAGCCTGGAAATTTTGGGAGGGTCCGAGTTGTGTTAGAGGCAATTCTGGCTGCAATCCAAAGGCAGAAATCTTCAAATTGCTTGGGCCAGGTTTGCAGACCAGGCCTGGGTCAGGTACCATGAACATCCCAACTCCTTCTGGGTTTGATACTCCAGCAGGAGAACAGATTGGATTCCACACAAATAATTCTTAACTTCCCTGAAAGTTTATCTAACAGAAATTTTTTCAGACAAAACATTTAAAATGCAAAACAAAAAAAAAAAAAAAAAAAGAAGAAGGTGGGTTTAATTGCTGGGAAATGTCTGACTTCAGTCCTCCTATGCCAATATCTGGAATAAGTGGGAAATGTCTGTCATTAAGCCCAGGAGATTATAAACCCAGTGACAACTGGTTTAATGCCAACATTTTTGTTGGCACTGCAGTTAATTTTGTTCTAATCTTTCATCAACTCTGTGACTAATTTCAGAATTCTTTGGGTATCACGAGTAGTAAGAAAGAATCAACACATTTTCTCGGATTTCTCAGAGAAACCTGTGTTTCTTGGCTCTCAGGAGCAAAAATAAAACATCAATTAACAACGTTCCCTCTTCAGGAAGGTCTGGGTGAGATATCCCTCTAATATATAATCATCATTTTCAGCAATCACAGTCTTTTTTTCACTCCTCATTACCTTAATCGTTTACATCCAAGTACTTCAGGCTTTCCTTTTTTTTT